>CM040244.1:57174119-57236567 GCA_022545495.1 Chrysanthemum lavandulifolium | reverse complement strand
ACGATAAAAACTATGACTTATAAGGGGTCAAATGGGTTCGGGTTATAATGGACTGTTCTAAAAATACCAAAAGACTTAATTTTTCCCAATCGATCATCACTCCAATAGTGCCTCTTTTATTGCATGCTAATGTGAATTATTTTCCCTTTTCTTTATTTGGTTTATTTGCATCAAATTCAATATACAGAATTACAAATGGTGGCCATGTACAATCTATAATATGCAAACATCATCTGGTTTATACATAAAAAATGTTACCACTAAGTTAACTTATCTTTCTTAATATACATTTGGGCCATATAAACTAGCAAAATCATACTATACTAAATCGACACTTACAAGAATCGGGAGAACAGGCGATGAATACAATGCCGACGCCATCGTAAGGTCGGCAACATACATACACAACAAAAAACCCTTGACGGGGGTGATGCGTTGAAAATTTATGTTAATATAGTGCCGACGACATGTCGTCGGCAATATAAAAGTCAAATTTGACTTTGTATTTCCAGGCAATTTTATTTTTTGGCGGGATCTTTTGGCGCTCATATATTCCCGACGCCAAGTCGTCGGGAATATAAATCCAAATAATTACTGGGTGATTAGCGTGTGATTAATACAATTCAATTTTGTTTTAACAATGCCGACGCCCTAATTTTGTTTTAACAATGCCGACGCCAGGGCTTCGGCAGTATTATAAATGAGTATTTATTTGGTTATTGTGCCGACGACAGGTCGTTGGCAAAGTTGCGTACATAAATTATTTTAAAGTGTTCATAAATTATTTAAAAGTAGTATAAAATTCAAATCCATATAATTGCTGAGTGTATTGCGTACATAATCTTACTAATGTTGATTTTATTTGCACATGTTACGTATAATTATTTAAAAGTGTTCAATTTAAAATAAACTTATATAATTTTATTTTTACGAGTTTAATCTAACCACTACAACAATCGGATGGACGACGAGGAGACTTTCGCGGGGTTACGCAATGATTTCATCCATATCCTTTCTCATGAGGAAATTCAATTTATATATAAATCTTGTGCACAATGGGCGCGAGTTGTATGAAATAGGCTATAAGAGTGAGGGACCAAAATTTTTCAGCGTAGAATTCACGAATACGGTGTTGAGTACAAGGATCTAAACTACTGTGCCAAATAGATCCTTGTACTCGTGCTGTATTCAGTGAATTCTACGTCATTGAAAATTTTTGGTCCCTCACTCTTATAGCCTATTTCATAAAACTCTCGCCCATTGTGCACAAGATTTATATATAAATTGAATTTCCTCATGAGAAAGGAAATGGGTTTTTTTTCACCCTCTCTATCGAGAAATATTCTCATCCAACCTATATATCGACGCACACGGTCACCACCACTATTAATTTTATCAATAAGTTTTTCCATAAATTTTTCATAGTTTTACTTGCCTAAGTTGTAATGAAGTTCCTCAATCTCATTATATTCCAAGTTGACATGAAAAACCCTTCATATCTATAATCTATAGACAAATCGGGGTTCTCTCCTAAATAATTTGGACGTGGAGCTAAGAAATTTGGAGTTACGGAATCCCTAACATCCGGAGATTTTGGGGAATTGTCCATTGCATTACACTTTTGAATGTAAGCAGCGAAAAAGTTGTGTGAATTTGGGCGTGTTTTTTTTGAATGTAAGCAGTGAAGTTGGTTGTTGTGTTATAATGGGAGGTAGCTAGGTCTTGTCTTTTCTTTCAACCAAGGCATTTTTATCCCTAACCTACCTTGATCTTAAAATCCATCCAAGGGGGTGTCTGTGTTAGCTTAGTCACGAGGCTTACAAGCTTATATAACTTTTGATAAGCTCATAAGCCCACACGTTAGCTTTTCATAATAGGCCAAGTCATATGCATATATATAACATGAAAATAATCTTAAACTCAAAATTCCAGACAAACCTACAAGACAAAATATATCAGAATTACCTGAAAAAGCTAACAAAGTTGAACAAGATGTATAGAATGATTTGATGCTGGTCTTTAACTTAACTCAACTATGAAGGAAGAGAATAAGATGGTAAGGATTTGACCACAATCTTAAAAAGTCAACTCATTTCAAGAGGAACAACAACAAGAAGATAAGTCCTCTACCAGATAAGGCTAGTAGTGATTGTGAAGTTTGGTAAATAAGCAGTAAACAGGGGCAGAGCCACATGTTGAGTAGTGGGGGCGTTGCCCCCGACGAACCTCTTGCAGATACCCAAAATACATAAGAAATTTCTTTTAACTGGCAACAAAAATAACCAGTGCCCTCACGCAAATCATCCGAGTGCCCTCGACAGTCGACACTTTCAAGCTATTTAACAACTAAGTGTACTTTAATTACTGTAATGTCGAAACTATTTTACTGTGTTTAGTTCATCCGAAAAAATGGAGTTAAAGGGTAAGTGGGCTGGGAAAGGAGAAAGTAGATGGTGGTCAAATGATAAGGTAATCGCGTGTTAGTTACGTAGGGTAGTCTCATATATTTAATACCTTTTTTTATCTCTATTTATTTGTATTACTTTTGTTAGGATAAAAACACAGATTTTGAGATTGAAATAATTTTTTGTTTTTCCATTGTAAATTTGGTCAGAAAGTAGAAACAAAGTCAGTGGTCTTCTTCATAACTAGTTTGTATGTTCCATTTTTAAGTTAATTTGATTTTGTTTGTTTAATGTTTACTTCTTGTAGTTTGCTCAACGTTACCTAGCTTTTATTATTGTTATATTTATGTTCAAACAAGATTTACAATAACAACAACAATAATATCCAATCTCGCTAGAGCGAGATATGAGGTATGATGGAACTGCTCTAGAAAGATTTTCGGCAAGTGTGTGTACAATCAAATAAACTTTTACTTTTGAGTAAAGTCCAAGATACATCCTTGTGGTTTGCCCTTTGTCTCGCTTTACATCCCTAAACTTTTTTTTGGCACAAAACCATCCCTCTGTTAGAAAAGTCAGTTAATAAGGACTAACGGTGCAAAATTTTCTTCGTTATCTCCTAACGGAAGAGAAATATTTGCACCGTTAGTCCTAGGACCAACGATGCAATAAAATAAATTGCATCGTTAGTCCTAGACTAACGTGCACTCCACCGCCACCTACCACCCAGCCGAGGGTTGTCTTGCTTTGGTTCTTGGATTGCAGCAGAACACCCAAGAGGGTGTTCGCTTGTTTTGGTTGTTGGTTTCGGCCGGACCCGAGGTGTTAGCCTCGGTTTGGATTGACAAAACATCCTCAAGGGTGTTTGATTGCCTGCATTGCGCCCACCCCGAAAGGTGTTTGTCCTCAGGTATCACCGCCCCGAGAGGGTGCGTTTGGACCGCTTATCTAGCCCTAAAGGGGCGCGTTTTCTTCTTGAATTTTCTGCACAAACACGGGTGTTTGGTGGTGGTGGTGTAGTGGTGGTAGTGGTGGTGGGTGGAGGTGGTGGTGGGTGGAGGTGGTGGTGTAGTGGCGTTAGGTGGTGGTGGGTGGCGGCGGTGGAGGTGGGGGTGGTGGCGTTGGGTGGTGGTGGGTGGAGGTGGCGGTGGAGGTGGTAGGTGGCGGTGGGTGGTGGCGTTGGGTGGTAGGTGGCGGTGGAGTGCACCGTTGGTCCTTAGGACTAACTATGCAATTTATTTTATTGCATCGTTAGTCCTAAGGACTAAAGGTGCAAATATTTTCTCCTCCGTTAGGAGGGATGTATTTGTGCCAACTTTACTAACGGAGGGATGGTTTTGTGCAAAAAAAAAGTTTAGGGATGTAAAGCGAGACAAAGCAAGAAACCACAAAAGATGTTTACTCTTTACTTTTTGATAAAAATAAATCGTTTTGCACTATATAAGCAAGTTTGCAATCAAATAGACTTATATTTTATTGATAAATATAAATTGTTTTTTACACTATATAAGCAAGTGTGTGTGCAATCAAATAGACTTACACCTTTTGATAAATATAGATTGGTTTTTGCACTATATAAGCATATTTTTCATTGATTTTTTCACACTAAAAACTGAATATTTTTGTTGTTTTTGTGTTGTTTTGGGCTATTTTTTTGTGATGTTTGGTTGTTGTTTGACCGTTGTTTTGCCATTAGTAAAAGTTGTTTTTCTCGACAATATATTTTTGGTGCTGTTTTTGCGCACATTAAACTTTGTTTTATTGTTGTTTTAGCACAATGTAAGATTCTTTTTTCTGCAATATTAAGTCGATTTAGTAAAACTATTTTTGAATGACTTCTACGATGGTAATATATTTTTGCCCCCCATATCCTAATTTCGTGACTCCGCCACTGGCAACAAACAACTATTAAAAAAACACCCACAAGCGCATCTAGATTAAAACAAAAGTCAAAAGAAGAATAAAAGCAAAAATTAGTGTATTATATTAAATTACTTGGAAGAAAATTATCTTGTCTTACTAGCATGTTATTTCTAGAATGTTAATGAAAAGTAAACGTAACTTACCTCGGAATTTTCTTGGTGGAAGAGAAAAAAGGTTTGTAAATATAGTCAAGATTATTTTTTTTCTTATTTTTGGTTGGTTTTTGTGTAAAGTTGTTTTGAAGAAAAAAGAAGATGAAATCAATGTTGTTGTTGGTCTATACACGTTTTGTCACCAACTCAAAGTCTTGAACAGCATGATTTTGTGGCCATTCAGCACCGCAACGGTGTCTCTTCTAGAAAAATATAACTTTGTGGGTGGCATATGTGACATTTTTGTCTTCGTAGTAATATTACTCGTGATACACTGAAAAACAGTTGCATCATTTAAAAGTTCTGCGCAATTACACAACCTCAAATATGCACGGCCTTTAAAATTTTCTTTCGGATAAAAGCGAAAGATGCTCTATGTACTTGCGTATTTGATCCATTACGAATAATCAACCCGAAGCGACTCATTATGAACTATCTATAATTACTCGTTTGTCTCCGCATTGCATAATACATCTTTTGGCCAACGAACATATGTTTTACTAAAATATTTTTGTTTTCTTGCACGTTTTGTCCATGTGGTTGGTTAAGCGTTGCAACATCTATCCTTATAACGGCCGTTTGTTTTACTAAAATATCTTTGTTTTCTTGCACGTTTCGTCCTTGTGGTTGATAAACAGTCAACATCCATCCTTTTACCAACGATCGTTTGTTTTTACTAAAATAACTTCGTTTTTTAAAATGACTAAACTATCCTCACTTTATTTTTTCCTTTTCCTAATTATCATTATTATTATTAATACTTAACTAAAATTATTTGTTTTTTAATACAAAATGATTAAAGTATCCTCACTTTATTTTGTATTATTATTATTATTATTATTATTATTATTATTATTATTATTATTATTATTCTATTTGTTTCTTTTATGTCACCACTTGGCACTTTTGGTCCTTCAAGCCCATTTTCTTTCTATTTTGACCATAACAACTTTATAACATATATAAATGTGACACATCATATTTTGTATAACCATTTACATAACATTTAATACTTATAGTTTGACTATCGGGTTTGACTAACCAATCCCGTAAGTCTTTAAACTTATAAATGACATAGTTAACAGTTCAAATGGCATTTTTGTAATAAAACTCTTAGGCCTGGTTTCAGAGTGTTATATAAATTATATTGTGTTTGCTTATGATTGCATGAAACATAGTTGTAGTCTTTATATTATTGCTTCTTGTTAATGGTGTGCGTTAGGCATTAGAAAACTAGGTGTCCCGTACCACAGTTAAAAGTCTAGTTAAATGTGATTAGAATTAGAGGATACTCTCACATTAATAATTCCATGAGCGGACCTAAGGACACCCGATCTTCGTTTTGCACAAGGTATTTATCTACCGGAGCTAATCCACACCTGATTCGGGCTAAATATATTATTCGTCCTGTTGAGTGCATGTGACAATGGAATAGCTCGCGAGCAATCTAAGCATCCGGTCAAGCATGTTTGGTGCGGGACACGATCTCATAAGCCGAGAGCCGGACATCTGTTCCAACCTTGGCTATGTGTCTAGGACCTTGAGCTTGATTAAATTGACCAACACCATGGCCAATGATCCAGTTGCATTGCATATGTGAAGTAATCTTCACTTGAACCCATTTTCACACACTAGCTATCCCCTTATATCATATTACACCTCACTTTTATAATCTATTACATATTGTTTGTATATAGTACTTTGGTTGTATGCATGTCTTTTTTCCTTTAAAGTTAGCAACTGTACTTATTTCTTTCTGTTTTAAAGAACATGGAAATAGGTTACGCTTAATGATTTCATCCACATACAAACAAAGTTAACGTTATTATTAATCAAATACAAAGCATGTTTTATTTGTAAAATTCCATGACTCAAAAGTTGCAAACAAAGCATGTCTTTCTAATCCTCCGAATCAAGCATCTTTGGCCAATGCAAGAAACTCTTCATCAGTGCGTTCCTTTCCTCCAGGATTTTGTGTCATCATCATTGCATCCAAATGGGTGGTTGCTTTTACGGAGGAACTCGTGTCGATAAAAAGGAAGAACTGCCTCTACTACAATAACCTTTCCATCAATTGGCATAGTGTCGTAGCAATTTTTCAACAACTTCACATATTGATCATCACTCCAATCATGTAGTATCCAATGTACGAGATTTCAAATATAAGCTAAATTAAAATTAAAACAAAAAAAAGGTTGTGTCAAATTGATTACCTTTATAAAAATGGCATCACCATGTGGAACCTCTTGAAACATATCTCCTCCAATATGTTCTATACCTGCACTTGAATAAGCTAAAATGAGAATTATTTATAACCTTTATGGGAGAAGTACATACATATATATACCAGGATAAACCGGTGCATGTTGTATCACATGTGGCAAATCAAAGTTAACGCCTTAACGGAGGGATGTTTCAACACAATCATATTTAGAGTGATTCCTAGACCACCCCAACATCAACTAATTGTTTGAGGTTTTCAAAACCATGATAACACTCGAGAAGTTCCTTGATAACAATTGTGGTATGGTTCACCATGGCATTGTTGAAAACATTATTGAACCTTGCATCTACTGCCGGATATTCAAATGCGCGTATTCCATAAACCTTGTCAAATGGAATACCCCCCTCAAGCACTGAATCTTTTAGTTTAGACCTCGGTTCATAAAGATAGGAAATAACATAAGTATAGTATACTACACATTCTAGATATTCAAGAATCTGGGTGTCTTAAGGATTGAGGTATATATTAAACCCAACGTCACACACATTTGTTCCTTTTAAGTTAAGGGTTCCTATAATTTTTTTCTTTCCTTTTTTTTAGTTCATCCAACACGTTAATTGTTTACCACAAAATATTATATGATTAACACTAGCGATGGAAGCGTATTCCCACTGCCAAGACATTGTTACCATCGCTATCGGCTTATGTTTAGTTAAACGTCTAGATAAGTATAGAATAGATCTTGTGTATATTCTATTATGTTAGCTTTATACTTATCTTGTAAAGGACTCCTTGTTATATAAAAGGAGGTCCTAGGTCATTGTCTTAGATACTTGTTAATTTACCTACGTATTACTCACAAGGGCTTCAAGGTGTAACCCTAGTGATAAGCTAAGATCACTCGTATTATTAATCAACAATATTGGAGCTTAAGTTTTGTGTTTAATCTGTGTTTATATATAATACATCATATAATTCATCTTCTAAGTATTACTAAGTAAATTCTGCGTGGTTAATAATATCATACAAAATATCATTGACACAAGGAGTGTGTCCAGATCCATCAAGTGGTATCAGAGTGAAGGTTCTGATATTTTGTTTTAGAAGATCCAAGGAATTAGCTTAACCTACTCACTCAATTCAATGGAGATGAAAACAACCATCCAACGCTTCTACACCAAGGCTACCTAAGCTCGAACTAAATGAGTTTGAGATGTGGAGGATCTTGATAGAGCAATACTTTCTCATTCAGACTATGCTCTATGGAGATCATTCAAACCGGTGATTCTTTCAAGCCCGTGACTAGTCTCAGAAAGGTTGGTGACAAAATGTTGTGAAAGTTTACGTACTGAATCTAGTATTGAAAAGGCTTGCAAGAAGAATGATCTTAAAGCTAGAAGTTTGTTGCTATGACTCTTCCTAGAGATCGATCATTGCATTTAGCAAGTACACTACCGCAAAGGAACTGTTTGAAGAGATCATTCGGTGTTTGGTGGTAATGATGCTACAAAGAAGACACAAAAGACATTATTGAAGCAAAGCTATGAAAATTTCTCCGCTTCAAGCAATGACTCTCTTGATAGCATCTTCACCAAACTTAGAAGATTGTTACTCAACCGTGGCTTGGTATTGAGGTAGAAAAGGAAGACCTCAATTTAAAGTTCCTAAGAAGTTTGCCTTGAGTTTCAAACAAATGTTACCGTCTGGGAAAACAAATCGACATAGAGACAATGAAGCTCAATGATCTTTATAACAATTTCAAACTTATTGAGCAAAGGTTGAAGAAGCGGGAAACTTGGCACAAGCTCTAGTAGCGCATTGTTGTCAACCTCTGTGTGATGATGATGATCTCAAGATGACGGTGATGATGAAGGACCGGCTGATGGTGAAGCTGGTTGCAATGGTAGAAAAGGTGATGGTTGGAGCTCTTCAGGAGGAGCTATTGCTGCAAGAGGAGGAACACTCAGGACCCTTCCAGAGGTCTCATCATCTGTATCTACATATGGAGATACATAGGAGCTGATCTCTGAGCTATCTTCCTTGATTACTGCATCCTGAGGCTCTGGTTGTAGTGATGAAGGACCAGCAGAGAAAAGGATTTGAAAGAACAATTGAATGTTTTCTCTTCCTGAATACAACCTTCTCATACTCTTCTTTTTCAACTCTCCTAGGGTTTTTCAAAACAAAGTCATCCCATGAACTATCAGATGAACTACTAGAAGAAAGATTGATTGGATTTGATTGACTCATGGTGTTATTGAAGAAATGATCTTTGAGAGTGAAATTTTTGGAGTATGTGATTTGAGTGGTTTGTGTTTAATGGTTTGTTAAATATATGTTAAGTTGGATTCAAGAAGTAAATGAGGGAATGTGTAAGTGGTTGAGAAGTAAATTGAGTCCTGTGGCCTTGGAAAGTGTATAAGTGTTTATGTGTTGACTTTATTGAGTATAGCCACCGCTATGTTCATTTCTTTCTATATACTAACCATTGCCATAACTCAACAGTGATTCCAGTGTTTGGTTTATGCTTATGAGTTGCAGATTTGAAGGATTCTTTGTTTACATTGAATGGTTACTCTTTGGTGAATCGATGCTCGAGGTTGTTTAGATACTATCTAGTAGTCCACTGATGTTTATGTAGAAATTATTTTACAGTGGGAACTATATTGCAACCAGTGGTAACATGCTTACAGTGGAAAATGGAAAACAAAGAAACTTCATTAATATAACGTGATTCATTACAACCAAAGTGTGTTATTATTATCATCAAAACACAAAAGACTGCAACCTAGCACATCCTACACCTAACTTCAGCTACTCCATTGGCTTCTTGCCTTTGCCCATATAGTCATACTTGTTTCTTGGTGCCCTCTTCCTTTTGTTATCAAAAGTGGATTGCATTCTTGAACATGGAAGCCCAAGAACCTGTGGAGGAGGCTTTGGTAGCATTGCAGGCCTTGTTGGGATGGATATCTGCTTCATATTGGAGATAGATGTTTCCAGTGCTATTGAAAGAGCTTTTGGCAAATCTTTAGCCATGGAATAAGTTTCATCATTTGCCTCGTCATCATCTGATGAGCTGGAGTAGAACTCAAGAGATTTTGCAGGTTTAGCTGCAGGGACTCGCTTAGCAGTTTCTTTGGTATACTTTGTGGAAGAAGTGCCAGCCCCTGGTGGAAAGTATCCAAACCATCCTGATGTCTCTGAGGATGTCTCTGACTCGATTATATACTCTTCTTCTGAATCAGATGTGATGACGATGGTGTTGGAAGGATTGTTCATAATTATGGTTTTGGGGATATTGTGTTTGAATGTGAATTGATGAAGTTTACCTAAAGTAAAACTCCTTATATAGACAAAGTCGGTTGCAAGGGTTATTTAATGAGTATATTTACTTTTTCCTATTTTGGTAGGTTAAGGAGTAAATATAGATATTATTGGATTGACTTTGGAAGATATTTGGATAATGGTTTGGTTAAAGTAACTTTGGTATGACTCAAGTTGGTTATTTCTATTCAAATATACATAGCCAAGTATTGATGGGAGTTGATTGTAAAGGTGTATATCCGAGATACACAACAAATGGTTATTGATTCACCATGTCTTACACATAAGAATCAACTAGTCCGAGCAAACGGCCATCATGTTAAAGACTTGACAAATCCGTTTATGGTTGATAGTTTACCAAAACTATATGGTTATCAACTCACCATATTCTCTATGATTAAGAGTTGGCTAGTCCATAGCAAGCGGCTTATGGTAAAGACATATCAAATCCGTTGATAGTGGTAGTTTGCTAAAACTATGATAAGAGCGATCTTGTTATCACATGATTTTATTTACCAACGCTCTTTGAAATTTTGTGAAAATTACCACTTGCTAGTTCACAGCTTTCCATCGCAGTGTTATTTTACCACCGTTGTTCTAGCCGTTACAACGGTTGTGTCGAGAACTAATTTTTACTAGCCGTTGAAAGTAACCACTGATTGCAATATATATAGGGTTAAAATTATTTAAGGGAATTATCTTCTTTCCATATTTTATTAACTTTCTAAAGATAATTTTCCTTGCATACTAATTCTAAACCCTAACCCTATATATCTTTCTCTCTCAATCGGCTAGTTCTTCTTTCAATTCTTACTGACATAATATTATTTTTCATCAAAAGTTTCTATGGCATCTTTAAACTTTGCAGATGAGCACAACCTAGTGGCCTACCTACAAAAGTCTAACGAGAAGAGTGGCCCTGTTTATCATCAAATTGTGGACTTCTTCATACCACACATATAAGGCATGCTTTGCTTTTTAAACCCACAATTTATATCTCTCAAATCAAACAGTTTTGGACTTACTAAGTCCATAACCCTGAGATTGAGATACACATGAAACGATGGATGCTCTACGAGCCACTGTGGATGGGGTAATTATTGATGTTCCGAGGCATCCTTGAGGAGAGTACTCCAATTGGGTGATCTCAATGGTCTCCTCACATTACCTATGCCCGAAATTCATGATACTTTATCATCCATGGGTATGATACCACCGACAAAAGGCTACTTTCAAAAGAGTGGTTTTTGTCCCCAATGGAGATTTTGATTCATACTGTTACATTGTCTTAGTCCAAAGAAAACATCTTATGAGCAATTTAGTTCAACCATGGCTTATCCTTTGGTTTGTCTCACACCGATAAGATTTTCAACCGGTTAAATTATATTTTACAAGTATGAAAGGCAATGTACGAGTAAAACAAAATTTTAATATATCCAAGGTTTGTGCAAGCGATTGCTAAATGAGTTTCAACTGCAACCCCACACCAATGTTTATCAAATCGCTTGCCTAAAGCCTAAAGTTTTCAAAATTTGAACAAAGATGGCAATATGATTTTTACACCTCTTCTACCCCAAATGCTTGCTAAAATTACATCTGAACAAAACACACCCATAATTAATGTTCCAAACATTGATTATACCCCACCAGTTTCAAGAACCTATGAGTGAAGGTCTAAACAATCAACTCCTCTCATGACAACACAACAAGTTTCTGAACCTTATGGTCTAGGAACAAGCGTTGGTGGTTCTAGACTTCAACCTAGTCCAACTAGGGAGGAATCGAACCTTTGCCCCATGATTCACCTCTCCCAACAGTAACACAGTTGGAAGTGATGAGGCGGTGGAACCAATTGTAATTGATGGATTTGTGTACAAAGTTAGCGCGGGTTGAATCTCTACAAAAGATTTGGCAAATGTCAAGAAGCAGCATGCCAAAGATGTTAAACATTTAAAGGAAGAGATTCAGGCCTTAAAGGAGGAGATGCAGGGGTTGACAAAGCACAAGAGGACTACAAAGTTGGTGGTTTCATCTTCATCCTTACCTACTGATGGTGATTCAGCTGATCATGATTTGGGAAATTCTCCCAAATAGGAGAGGAAAACAGGTGCTGACATTGAGGGGAGGACAATTGGTTTTGAAGATGAAGAAGATACAAGTAAAGGAGCAAAGGAAGCTGATACTCATGGAGAGCAACTTGAAGATCAAGACATTTTTCAAACTGCAACTGATTTTGCCACTGATTTTATTTTCACTGCAGAGCCAACTTTTGCCACTGCAAGTGAAGAATTTGATAAATTGAAGAAACACAAAGGTAAAGCAATTATGGAAGATGTAAAGCAATCTAGAAGAAAGATTTCAAAGAAAAGACAAGCACAAATTGCACTTGATAGTGAAATTGCTGTAAAGATCTCTGAAGAACAAATGGCTGAAAAGAAAAAGCTTGAAGAATTGGAAGTTGCAAGCTTTATGGAAGCTAAAAGATTGAATAGAATGGAAGAAGATCCACTACTCAATATTCAACCAACAATTCTTAGAGAAAAGACTCCAGAGTTTAGTTATGTTCCTACTGAATAAGATATTGAATTATTGATTGCTAATAATGCAAAAATCAAGAAAAAGGCAATTGACCGGTAGTGATGCACCTTAATCGAGGAACAAAGAACGCGTCAACAAGGATTTCATTCTAATGAAGAACAACCTCAAACACGACCCCAACACACATGAGATGATAATTTTTATTTTTGTAACCATTTGTACATAAAACCCGATTCGAAACTCATTTCACATCAAGACCAATTCACAACTTGTGTTCACCCTCTAAAACATAAACACATAAATCTAATTTTGCTTCTGCTCACCACCTGCACTATGACAATTGTGTGACATAGATGGATATGTATGTATGTTTGCAGTGAAATGCTAGAAGGTGTTGGGTATGAATACATGGAAAGTTTTTTTTAAAAGTTGTGAGTCAATATTGGCGTAACACGGTCTTTTGTGTTACAGGTATATCGTCGACTAAACATGTAATAACATATCAAAATGAATTATAATGCGAACGCTTTGCTAACATTTGAGTATTTAGTTCATATCAATCCTGCACTGAGGTATGCTGAGTACAGGTGAAGCTCAGACTTTATAAAAGAATACATATTTCCCGGAGGTCTTTGCTTCCTCTTAGGAGAGCAACATTAGCCATAGTTGTGTCATCAGTGTCGGTAAGTGTCAATTATGTTACAACTCGTGCTCGATTTGACTAAAAATTTAAAACTTTCAGCAAACGACATGACCCGAAACTAACCGCTTGTCACTCTTTATGAACTCGACTACATTTAAATGATCTGGCACGACTTCCAACGAGCCACTGACGATTTTAAACAAAATTAAGAAAACCTGAAAACCCTTAAGTACTCGAAGAACCCCTCATGCACCACTACCCTCTTGTGCACCATGAAGCCCTCAAGGCACTACAACCTCTTGTACACTAAGGACCCTCATAAAGTGCACTACTACCCTCTTGTGTACCAAGAGCCCCTCAAGTGCACTACTATCCTCTTGTGCACCAAGGACCCTCCTCAAGTACACTATTATCTCAAATGACCCAGAAACCATTTAAACATTAAATCAACACTTTAGACTTATATTTAAAGTTTAAAACAAATATGATACACATTAACTAAAAATATATCATATACATTGTTTCAGAATTTTGACCCGCTCGACCCAAAATGGGTTAAAATAGACTTTGTCCCAAATACCCTTTTTCTACATAACCTTTTTATGCACTTTTGATCCATTTTCCTAAAAACGACTTCTATAACATGACATAACATCAAAACTTTTAGAAATCATTAGACATTATAAATATCAAATATATGCATAAACTTAGTTATAATGACCCGCTGAAACGTGCTTTTACAAAGCAACAGTATTATTCCAAACACTGCTTTTGACCCGCTTATACACACCACTTAAACATAACTCTTTAAAATACTTTAGGACCTCTAATATGACTCTTAAACCATTTCAAAGACTTGACATTACAAACATTTAACCCATTTAAAACTCTGTGGAACAACTCTCACTTCGAGCTCAGATATTCTACCTAAGCTCCTATTTCATACAAACCTTCTAACATACACTCTTCCAATCCTTAAGCCTTTCCAATTAAGCTTACCTTCTTCACAATTAAACCTATAAAATGGTTAAACAACTAAACTGTGAGCTTTCGCTTAGTAAGTAAAAGACATAACAAGTTATCATATATCATTAATCATAATTTGCATAATAAACTTCTTAATCCAATATCATTTACATACACATAAAATCCACTTACCTTACTAGTTTCAAAACTAGACTATTCACATAATTGCTAAACACACATAAACTCTTAAGCTTCATATAACATCAATAAGACATCAACTATGCTAAACTCAACTAGAAAGTTTAAACAACGAGCCCCATCTTCATCTTAAACCAAACATACTAGTCATTAGGCTTTTCAATAGCCTTAACACAAAGAATCACATAACACATAAATATATAATACATGATAAACTCAATATAATATCTTGTTATAGTCAATTTGCTTACCTTAAATCCAAGCCATAATTACCAAGAACATCATCATCTTCTTCCTTATTCCCTAAAACCATGATCATCACAATAACTATTAATACATTAAAGCTAATAATCACAAAGGTTTATACAACTAATACTCACCCTATTTCTAGTTCTTAATGATCACATGATCATCTATTGATCATATGATGAATCCCAATTTACTCTTTATGAACCCTAATTCAATTGATCAAGGAGGAGTCATTCACTTGCAAGAGATCTTATTTAGGGTTTATCTTCTTGATTAGAACTCTAATTCAACTTTAATTGATCATCAAAGAATCATGGTTTTTCCTCCTTTATTTATGTCCACACACACCTCCACCCAAAACTAGAACTAAAAATGAAGTCCTAGGAATTTCTAGGATGAGCTTATTTACATTGAAGTTATTTCAATTGATACTTTTGGTCCTTCAAGTCCATTTGCTTCTATTTTTGCCACATTAAACTTTATAACTTAACACATCAATCTTCTCTAACCATATTACGATTCTTGACTATTAGTTTAACTATCGAGTTTAACTCACAACTTAACTTTCATTAACTAACCAATCATATCGAGTCTCCCGACTCATAAAAGTCTTAGTCAAACAATTCAATTAAATTTGCATTATCTAATACTTTAAACCTTTATTGTGTAACAGATGATCTCCGTTTACTTTCATGTCATCCGAACGCCACCGTAATGGTTAAAATCACAGTATTGAGCATGTGGAAAACATAGGGATACATTATTATCACACTTAGATGTTGGAAGACCAACTTCCCGGAAAACAAAGGCAAAAAGTGAATATGATCTAGAAACTGATCACCAAGAAGAACTTCAAATTTATCTGGAATAAGGTATATTATGAGTCATTTTACAATATTAACCATGATATGTTCATTAATCGGTTGTGCTTGATGTTTTAATCTTCTACAGCCCATCAATCTAGTTTCTTGCAAGATTATTTCTATTATTTAGTACCAACGAAAGCAAACTTTAACCTTTTCGAATCCTTCATATTTCAAAGAATACAATTTTTGTAATTTTATGTTACGGGTAGTTGAGATCTTATCGCTACCTTTTATCCATTTGATAAGGATTCATTCACGCTTACTTGATTACCAAGTTATTAAAAAAGTTTGAAATGATGAAAGGATGTCAAATTAGGACTAGCTGCGCTTTCACCGTAAATGAGTTCTCACTTTGACTTATCCGATCGCCAAGTTTGTATAATATTAATAATGCTTCTTTTTTTTTGTAAAAATCATAAAAGAAGGGGAAATTTAATTTTATGACATATTTGTTTTCAAAATATTATAACCATCTTGTCCTTAAATACATATAATATAAGATTTTTTCAATGATAATTTTATTAAACTAGCAAGAAGTTAGAAAAGAGGATTACAATATAATGTTAGAAGATATTGATCATAAACCAAACATACCATTTAGGCTTTAAAGATCTATTCCTATTTACAATCCAAGAGTGAGAAGACCTTAATATCGCCCAAAAGATTGTCTTTTTCGGGGTGGTTTTAGGGTCAAACAAACTCGGTTCCTATATTCCAAATTTGCCGAGTTTGTACTACTACATCAATTTTTTTTAATAAGACATTTAAGTCAATCAGATCCACCCATTTGAGTAGTGGAATCCAAATTTAGAGAATAACTCGATGCCCACAAACTACAATCGGGTCCCAAAGTTCGACTAACCAAAGCCCAATCAACAAATAAGTGATGAGTTGTTTCAATATCCATGTCGCAAATTGCACAACGAGTAGAGTGAACATTTATCCGGCGAGCATCAAGTTATGTCGTCGTAGGTAACCGATCCAAATAAAGGCACCATGTATTAATGTTTACCTTAATATGGAGAAAACGATTCCAACGAATGTTATCTTCAATTGACACGAGAGTGTAGGATTCAATGTTCCAACGTAAGAGATGAACTGTGAAAAATTTGGTAGGATTCAAGTTACATTCCCATGTATCCGGGTTTGTCTACAACATCAAAAACCCTTGAGTAAAAGAAGGTGATCATTAAATTGTGTTTATTCCGGCTCGCTCGATGGGCCATCTCCAAGCCCAAGATCTTGTTTTCGGTCCATTGGAATTGCAGCATCTTTCCATCACTTTACAAGATTGATTTGTTTCTAGTAGAACAAACGTGGTATAAAAGCTTAAGAGGACTCCCACCAATCCGCTCGATTATAAGTAAGTAGAACAACCATCCCCGATGTTTTCTGAGAAAATACTATGGAGGTTCACTTGTAGTCGGGGAAGATATTTGTTTAAAGACATAATCGAAACCAAGGACTAAGGTATGACCGAATAACAATAGGACTCTAAAATTTTAACTTATGAATTGAAGTGATAATGATGAGTGTAAATACTCATCATTTTCGTTAATTTCGAAACTTAAAATGCTCGTAAACGCATCAAAATATCAAATATCTCAAAATTGCATTTTATATGTTTCGTATGCAAAATGTTTAAAATCGATGAAAATGTATCAAGTTTGCAAAGTTGGCGCTTTAGTCCCCAAGTTTTAAAATTGTCAAATCTAGTCCCTAGAATTTTAAAATGTGGAATTTTATCTCAAGGTCCTCAAAATTTCCCTAAACTTTGAACAAAATTAGTCCTCGACTTTTAAAATGGATTTTATGCAAAAGTTATCCTTGTACCAAAGTTTGTCAAGTTTGGTCCTTGTGAGAGCATTGAAAAGTTCACTTTCAGTCCTTGAAGTTTGGTGAAATTACAATTTGATCCTTGCCTATTCTTAACCAAACGGAACTTATCCAAGCCCAAACAGCTGGGCCTTGACCCTTTGGCTTGACCATGAAAACAAGAAGAATTGAGTTTTCCACCTTTTCAACACACCTCTCCATACTTTGTCCCTCCTCCTCCTCTAAACACCAAAATCCTTTATCGACTCAAACCAACTCCAATTAATGATAAAACCCCTTTGAAATATTTGGCGCCAAAATGATGAGTTATAATGGTTGGAATTTGGTGGGAAGCCAGGTCTT
Organism: Chrysanthemum lavandulifolium; assembly: GCA_022545495.1. Classification (NCBI taxonomy): domain Eukaryota; kingdom Viridiplantae; phylum Streptophyta; class Magnoliopsida; order Asterales; family Asteraceae; genus Chrysanthemum; species Chrysanthemum lavandulifolium. Next base: position 57,218,898 of record CM040244.1, on the reverse strand, counting down.
CGAGATGCTAAAAGTCTATAAAGGAGAGAGTAGATGCAATGTATAAAATCTATCTAGTGTAATTTTCATTTCATTAAGTCGTTATTTTCAATTTCAAGTGTATGTTTTAGTCTTAAACTCGAATTTCAAGTTCTTATGTATTAATAAAGCTTTGTGAACCTTCAATTCAAGTATCAACTTATATCTCACTTATGCAATTTTCCTTATTTTCAAAAATCTCATGAATGATCCATTGTTGTTTGTAGATGTTTGTATGGAGAAATAGGTCATGTAAGCTTCATTCAAGCTTTTAGAAACATTTAAAATCGCTTTAGAATCAAAATCGAAAATCACCAAAATACAAATTAAATAGTTTAAAATCAAAAATCACATGGAGAAGGTTTCACAAATTTGAGCAGGTGAATGGACGGCCTCTTGGTTCTAATTCTCGCTTTGGAGCTTGGAAGCTCAGAAGCACCTTTGATCACTTTTGCATATCATTGTTGAAGTTGCTCATTAGCTTTAATATCCGCTTCTTAGTGTTATTTAGAAACCGCCAACAATTCTCGCTTAACTTGGTCTAAATAATCGATCTCACTACAAAAACAAGTGCTCATAAGCAAAAGTCCACAAAGATAGGATCATGATTTTGTGTTAGGCAACATCAGTTTAAGTCAAGATTCAAAGCATTAAGAGAACCATTTCAAAAATATAAAATACTAGCTCCTCCATTAGATTTATTTCAAAGAGCACTTCATAAGCTTTTTCCAAGCATCTTGGATTGTCAAGCCAAGGCATTTTTGTTATCTTATTGTCTTTGTTCTAATGAACCAACCCAATTTGAAACTACGCTCTTATCTCGTTGTTTCTTGTAAAACAGCTTATATAGTTTAAAACACAAAAGAAAATCCAGAAAAGGTCAATTAAAAATCGTGGGAGCTTTGTAAATGGATTTTCTTAGGTTTCGTCATCATATAGTATTTTTAGAAAAGTTTCATATTTTTCCTATCTTTTAGTATTTATTATAATTTTAAATAGTTAAAAATAGTAATTAATTAGTAATAAATAATTAAAAAGCATAAAAATATATTTTCAGTTTTAAAATTAGAGCCCCAAGAACCGATTTGCCTTATTTTGTAAAGAATATTTATTAAATAGTAAGTTTTTAATTAATAATAATTAATTAAATAGTGTTAAAATAATTTTCTTTTCTACTTTTATTTTTAGGATTCCAAAATGTTAAGAAAGTGTTCTTACGCTTTTTCTCATCGATTGTTGTGCTTCCAGCTCAGATCCTATTCCTTTCCAATCAATCGTGTAGTCTCTTATGGAATTTGTCAATGATGGGTTTCAATTAATAGCTCTTGAGTCATATTGGCGTGAAACCGCCAACACCACTTAGGCAACATCGCAAGATTCAAAGCATTAAGAGAACCATTTCCTAGCCCTCCACACGATTTCAAGAGCACACTTTTTCCAAGCAATCCAAGGCATTTTTTGTTATCCAATGAACCAACCCAAAAGAAACTGGGTTTCTCTATATAGTTTAAAACACACTGGGAGCTTTGTAAATGACCCCCAAGAACCGATTTGGAAAGAGTGAGCTTTCCAAGCAATGGAATTTGTCAATGATGGGTTTCAATTAATAGCTCGAGTCATATTGGTGCCAATGGAAGACCAAGATATGAACAAAGGAGGTGGAAGGTTGAAAATTAAGAATAGAAGCTAAGTTATGTGTTTCGGTAGTATCAACACCAACCTCAAAGAATTTACTTTTACAAAAGTTAACTTTTAATCCGGTAGCCAAGTTGAAGCAACGAAAAATTTGACAAAGGTTGTTAGCATTTTCAATGGACCACTTTCCTATAATGAGAGCATCATTCGCAAATTGAAGGTGATAAATATCAACTTCCAACATGCCCACTTTAATACATTCGAATAAGTTTCTAGACTTCGCCTCTTGAAGTGAAACATGAAGAGCTTTCACTGCAATGATGAAAAGAAGTGGAGAAAGAGGGTCGCCTTGACGAAGACCCTTTTCAATTTAAATTCCTTAGTTGGAGACCCATTTTCAAGAATTGAACCATAAGCCAATTTTCGGCACCCACGAATCCACATTCTCCATTTATCACTAAAGCCCATTTGTATCATTATGTGGTCAAGAAACCCCAATTAAGAGAGTCAAACGCCTTTTCAAAGTACACTTTTAAAATAAAAAGTCATTCTTTATTATTTTTAGTCCACGAGATAATCTCGTTAACAATAAAAGGACCATCAATTATTTGCTTCTCCTTTAAAAACACCATTTGAACATCACTAACAACCGTGTGAACGATTTGTTGAGGTCTTTTTGCAAGAACTTTTACAATGACTTTATATTGACACCCGATAAGACTAATAGGCCTATAGTCTTTGATGTGTAAAGGGTCTAGAATTTCAGGAATCAATGTGATGAACGACGAGGTATAGCCTTTACGAATAAATCCATCAATTTCAAATTTTTTGACCATACCAATGAAATCTTCACCAATGGTTTCCCAATGAGATTGAATAAATTTAAAGATGAATCCATCGGGGACCGGTGCTTTACTATCACCACAATCCCAAACTGCATTCTTTATTTCTTGACTAGAAAAAGGGGCGTCAAGAAAGGAGGATTCAAAATCTGGTAAGGATTTGAAAAGAGTGCTGTTAAAGTAGGGCCGATTTTGGGTTGTGGCACGAAATTTCTCTTTGTAAAACTCATATATTTCCAAGGTAACTGAAGATGTATCCGTTAACCAAACGCCATTGGAAAAAAATACATTTATTCTAGAACGAGATAATTTTTGTTAATAACGCCATGTAAATATTTCGAGTTGTCATCCCCATCAATGGCCCATTTAATCTTTTCTTTTTGCATGAGATCAAGATTTTTTAAATGCTCCAAGTCCTCATTTTTTTTCAAGTATGAAAGGCGTTCTGCGATTTCAATTTCATGAAGCCCATTTTCTGCTTTAATGTTCAACTGATCAACTTTTTCTTTTAAATCATGAGAAACCTTGTCATTTTTGTTAGATCTGATTCAAGACCCTTTACACATATAACATAAGATTACCGCCGCTTATTTGTGGCACAAAATTCAAGACTTTTACACATATAACGAAGATTACCGCGCTTTCTCCTTAGATCTAATTTGATGATTTTATGATTTGAATTTGAATGGTTTTGTATTTAGAAATAGGTTATCTAATTGTGTAGTTAGTTAAACTTTTGTGGGTATGTGTGTTAATATAAAACTCATATCCATGCACATAATATAACCCATTTTTTTTGCTCCATCAATTTAGGGAGTGTATTTTTGTTATTTATGTTTTAAGAATGTTTATGTGTTTACATTTAGTAATTTTTGTTTTTAAACTATATCTTTTTTTATATTCATACATACATATTATAGCTTAAGAAATTATATCCCATATTTTATAATGTTAATATTAAAAGTATTTTTTTATCAAGGATTTGTTGAATGTCATGAATGTTTTCTTTGTTTGTTGTTACATATTTTATTTGTTCGTTATTAAATTATTTTAATTTTTTTACGACAAATATTGTCAAAAGTACATACCAAAAATATTATATGCCTTTTATATCGCTTTCTAAACCTTATTTTATTCTTATGTAACATGACTATTATCAATTCATACATCTAACATATCATTGATTTGCATGATATCACACAAAAATCGATCACTTATATAAACATATTTGTTTTCATAATAAATACAAAATTATTATTTTATGCTTTTCAATTTAATCCCGTAAATTTCCCGGGTCAATTAACAAGTTTAATATATACTGATAATAATATTTATAAATAACAACAACATATATGTTGTATTATTTTTAATAAAATATTAAGTTTAGGGGTTATAAAGTTTTAAGGGTATTTATTAAATTTATAAAGTTATTAAAAAACAGGGAAACTAAAAAGTATACTTAAGTCTATATAATTTATAAAGTTCTTGGCTTTTGTATATAAGAATGCGACCAATGTTTTTTCTAAAAAACCATAAACTTTTTGACGGTTACGTACGAGATAGTTAAAAACGGTTACATTTTGTATAGTTATGTTGCCTCTTGACCCCGCAAGGAGCGCGACCTTTGATCGCCGCGTCCTTTTCATGGTCGGAAACACATCAGCCCAATCGAGTTTTTACTCCATACCATCGTTTTGAAACCCGATTCGACCCAGCTAGTTGAGCTGCTTTTGGCCGAAAAACGGGTCAAAATGAACCGGTTTTTCCGACTCTTGAGAATTCCATTTAACTCCCCGAATTTCATGTGAACTGAGTCAACCCAGTGCCCCAAAGTCGGCCGTGTTTGATATTTTTCTTTTTTTTATATTAATACAATGTATACGATAAGTTTGGATTGAACGTGTAGATGGATAATGTTGTTTTTAAGTTTAAAACTTGTATCATCGTTGAATTGTATGTGCTTAGTATTGTATAGTATATGTTTTCTAAACTTAAATGTGAATAGTATTGAACTTTTTATGCTTTATGTATGTTTGGTATTAAAAAATAAAGCAAATTCCACAAATGCCTCTACATTTGTGATTACCCCATGTGCCTCTAAATTTTTCTATTTCTCAAAATGCCTCAGGGCGAAGGTCGCCTTGAGTAGGTTTGAGCGACCCTAGTAAAAAAAATATAAATTGTACTTCTTACGTACCGGTCGCCCAAGAAATTAAATTAATGAGACCCAGTTGCCCAAGAAATAAGGACACGTGTCACTTTTTTAGAGGAGTCACCCAAGACCCATCTGAGTCGACTTGGGCATTTTGAGAAATAAAGTTTTTTGGAGTAACCACAAATGGGACATATGTGGAATTTTCAAAAATGGAGGTGTTTAGTGACCAAATATTGTAATATACTAAATGTAACTTTGTCGAGCATAGCTGTATTTTTTTAAAACATTGCTAGTACTTACGTAACTCGCATCCAAACATAATGTAAAGTCTCATTCATATTACAATCACCTAAATAGTTGATGACACTAGGAAGGTGATACTTTAGTAAATTGGCTCGGAGTTTATGTCTTTTCACATATTAATCGGTTTTTATGGATACTGAGGGAGACTCATATTCGTTATTAGGTTCCACAGACGCAAATACAAAGAAATTACATAATAAGTAAGATAGTTTCATTTGTAAAATTCCATGATCCAAAGGTTGCAAACAAAGCTTTGTTTTCTAATCCCCGCGAATCCAACATCTTTGGCCAATGCAAAAAACTCTTCATCCGTACGCTCCTTTCCCCCGGGAGTCAATGACATCATCAATGTATCCAAATGTGTTGTCACTTTTACAGAAGAGCTTGTGTCCGATAGAAAAGGAAGAACCGCCTCTACTACAATAACCACTCCATCATGTGGCAAAGCCTTGTAGCAGTTGCTCAATAATTTAACACACTGGACATCACTCCAATCATGTAGTATCCACTGGATTTCAGATTAACTAATCCGTAAGATGTTAAAAGTAAACAAAAAAAGTTAAATTTTGAGCCAATTTACCTTCATAAATATGGCGTCGCCATGAGGAACCTCTTGAAACATATCTCCGCCAATATGTTCTATACCTATAAGAATAGTAAATCGAAGTATGAGCTTTTTTTATGAAATTTATAGGACAAGTGATTAGAAATATACCGGAATAGACGGGTGCATTTTGTATCACATGTGGCAAATCGAAGTTAACACCCTTAATGGTTGGATGTTTTGACACAATCATATTCAGATTGATTCCTAGACCGCCTCCAACATCTACTAGCCGTTTGAGGTTTTCAAAACCGTTGTAGCAATCGAGAATTTCATTCATAACAATTGTAGTATGATTCACCATGGCATTATTGAAAACGCCATTGAACCGGGCATCTATTGCCGGATACTCAAATAAGTTTCTTCCATAAACTTTGTCAAATGGAACACCTCCTTCAAGTACTGAATCTTTGAGTTTGGACCTTTGTTTATAAACATCAATATAGCATGAGTAAATGGAAATTAAAAATAAGTTAATAATGTCACACTCAATAACAGGTTTTTATGTAATTTTGTGTATAAAACCAAACCAATTTCTAAAACTTACCAAGTCTGCATAAAAACATGGTCTTGATACAATTCCATGTACGGGCCTAAAGACATCCCATCTTTGTTTCCAATAAAATACTTGGCAACGGGAGCTAATCCATACACTCGCACCGGGCTTAATTCGTGGCATGCTTGAGTGCAAGTGACAATGGAATGGCTTGCGAGCAATCTAAGCATCCGGTCAAGCATGTTTGGTGCATCCTTATTTGGAATTGACAAACGGGACGCAATCTCATAAGCAGAGAGCTGGGCATCTGGTCCGGCCTCGGCTAGAGCTTCTAGGACCTTGAGCTTGATAGCATTGACCAAAACCATGGTCAGTGATGTGGAGGTAACTAGTTGCATTGCATATGTGAAGTGATCTTCACTTGAATCCATTTTCACACAAGTTCTCCTGTATCTCACAGTATATAAACGTGCATGTTCGTTTGTGGGTGGGGGGTACGTGGTGGTGGTGGGGGGTTGGTTTATAATAGTAATTAGCCAATCAAAACTTTTATGTACGTAACTTAATTGTAAATTTATTATAACAGCGAAACAATTATAAAACTTGGTAATCTTTACCACATCAAAATAAAAAGAAGATAGACTGACTCCAATGTTATGGACTTTTGAAGTCCCCATGCATTTGTAAATCAAATTTGTATAAACTACTACTAGTATAAACATGCTCATTCAACATTGATTCAATGCTAAGCTTCATCATGTCCGTAACACATCAACAATAATTTAAATAACACTTTTATACTTTTAATAACACTTTTAAAAAGTGCTAGTAAAAGCTTAAAATTTTAATATTTAATGACACTTTTATATAAAATGTGTCTTAAAAAACAAAAAAATATATTCTCACTTTTTTGTGTGTCTATAATAGACTTTACCTGCTGGACATGGTAACTTACACTTTTAAGTGTAGGAGAAGCACATAAAATTTGGGACAATTACATTTATATCATTACTAAAGTTCAATATTACATCAACGTCCTTCTTACTTTTGTGATTACGTCAATATCTTTCTCAATTTTTTTAATTACATAAATATTTTTCTCACTTTGTAATTATGTCAATATTATTCTCAAACTTTTTAATTACATCAATATTTTCCTCACATTTGTAATTTCGCCAATATCCTTCTCAAACTTTTACATTCTCGTCATATATCGCAAAATCAACATGTTCTTTCATCACTCATGATAAATAGTATATATGAACAAATAAATAAATACGAACAATAAGTTCATTTGTCTCGAAAAGCATGGCTTTCAGTATGTCTCCAGATAGGCCCCCACTAGTCGTATATATATATATATATATATATATATATATATATATATATATATATATATATATATATATATATATATATATATATTCAAACTTTTGTAATTAGATAATCATATTCTTTCATTAATCGTGGCCAAAAATATATATAAACATTAAAATTATGATGAATATTAGACATAAATAATAGTTTTGAATTGAAAATCAATATAATTAATTTAATTGATTTATGGATATATGTGAGAATTTAAATTTCGGGAAAATATTGATTTAAATTACTGAAAGTCTGTAGAAGATATTGACGTAATTATAAAAGTGAAGTGGATATTTATATAAATGAAAGACATTTATTTAATATTAAACTTTAAGCATGATATACATGTAATTCTTTTTAAAACTCCTAGTGACATTTTTTATTCTTTTGTTGACATATTTTTACTTTTAGGGAGGCTTTTTAACTTTTTGGTGGCACTTTTTTAAGTGTCACTAAAAGACTATATTTTTTAGTGTAAGTTTCTTAAGGTAGGAGGGTGTTTTAGCATGGAATACATCGGGAAGAGCTTTTGCTGCAGGAAAAGGACACTTCCCTTCACGGGAAAATAGATTGACCCAAGAAAAATTATTCACTTGCAGCATTGTATTCTTGAAAATAAAAGAGATATAGGTTTAGAAGAGAGAAACAATATTAAAATATGTTGTAAGTGGTTATTTGTGTTTTGAGGGTAATTTTATTTTAAATGATAAAAATATATAAAATTAATAATAAAATAAAATAAATGTGTTGTAATAATTGAGGAAAAGTTGAGAAAAATATTTAAGAGATAAAAACCCACTACCAAACCTCAACCTAATGTTATATAATTGTTTATGATATTGAGAAGATATATAGTCTCACGGGTACATGTTACTAAAACCTCCTATATGATATGAGCACAGAGATGCTTTGGTCAGAATATATCAAATGTGAACCAGAATATTAAAACCAAGAATGCATAAAAGCTTTTACGAACCTCTTATAGGAGGCTCAAATAAGCTCATTCCATGCGCCCACGCCTGGAAGCGATGAGCCATTACGAATGCATCCGCATCTCCACATTAGAAGATGATGATCAGCTAAGTTATCTGTGAAGTTGCAAGTAGACATGACAAGAAGATGTCACATGTTATCAAAATACCCCACCTGTAAATAAAGTTTAATATACGTGGCTGACATGGATGCCATTTAAGCAAGTGATTTACAAATTATCAAGTTTACGTATTTCTCGGTAATGTGTAGGTTTCATAAAGTGTAATGGCTTATTTGGAATATAAATTTGTTACCCGAAATGAATAATTAAATTTATAGTTAGTTGATATTTCATATTTTCATGCAACTAGTTCCATCAACATTTTCTCGTCCATGGTTATGTTTTGCAATCCAGCATTGACATTCTGTTTTTAAAACATATACTAACTATATGTTACAAAGGATAAGAACTATGATCCAAATATGTGCTACATCAACATCTCAATAATGGGATTGAAATCTTGGATAGATAAGGTGTCATATACAATCAAGGGTGGCCGGATCTAACGCATGGCTATGTGTGACACGTGCCACATAAAGTTGGCAGCTATGGTGTTTTTTTTTTTGTTTTTTGTTTTTTTCAAGAAAGCTGCAAACTTCATATTTTTAAGTATTTGTGTTCTATGTGAAGACGGGCAGACAATGTGAAAAATTAAAGGAAAAATGCGAAAGAGAGGATCAAGCTACATCACCGTTTATCCTAAGCCCATATCCGTTTTGTCTCATCATATTTATTTTTGGCTTCCTGTCAATTAGTGTAACACCCCAATTTCAAAGGGAACCGGATGCTACAAACGATACATAAACAAAGAAAAAATCAAGTCTAATGAATTCTCCAACAAAAAAATAACGTAAAGTATTCCAAACTAATCAAAACTAAAAGGCATTAAAATATTCTCACTACGGATTTATTCGAAAAAGAAACCAAAATAGCCAACATAATAAGCCTCTAACACCCCATGCTGTTTGAACAACTCTCAATCTCCTGTCCTGGACGCGATCACTGCCGATGGAAAGAAAACGCGTCGAAAAAAAAGCTTAGTGCTCTGATACAAAATAAAAGCAATATGAACAAAACGTGGCAAACATGATCATAAAAAATTATTTAATGAATGAGTTAAAACAAAAGGTTTAATCAACGATTTGAATTCACAAAGATGATAAATCAATGAGGTAAGTTAAATAGATTATGTTCAGAGGGATTATGTTCAATGTGCAAGTTCTGATAAGTCGTACGAAACTCGAATTCTAAAATTCACAAAAAGACCAAAATACCCCTATGATCAAAAAGTATGAATAATTAATTTAAAGAATACCAAACAAGCTATGTAAATTCGTAAAATTAATAAGAAATATCACATATGATCCAAATAAATTTTAAAGACTTTGTAAATTATTTTATAGTTTATAATTTTATAAAAATCGGTTTGTGTTTATAAATAATGAATGTATTTATTAAGTTTTATAAAGGAATAAAATTAATAAAAATACAAATTTATAAATTAAGATCCCATTTATTATAAGTCCATTATAATATTAAGCCTACAAGTAAATCATATATATACACATTATACGGTTTATTCTAATCCTAATAACCGATTATACTAAAACCGACTCTAAAACCCTAAATAATTCGACATTCGTTTTCAAGGCTTAGAGCTATTTTTCTTGGACGAGTTTGAAGGTAAAGAAGGTGTTAAAAATCTGTTCGAGGTTCTAAGATGTTGGATCAATCGTGGTGATTTTCTTGGTCGATTAGGGTTTCGTAGAATAAAGTTTTGGTTTCTTTTGTTCTAGCGTTGATTCTCATCAAGGGTATGTTTCCCATATTATTTTCATCCTACAAATTATAGAACACTGTAAAAATTATTCATGCATATTTAACAAGTCGTATGGAATTGTTTTAAATTAAAACCCTAAAAGCGTATAAACTAGAAACGAGCATATAATAATTTTGGGGCCATGATCTAAATTTTAAGAGCTCTTATATGTTATCGACTGAATAAAATACATGTTCATGAATTGACTTGTGTGATTTGTTAGGGTTTGTTTTGTTCGATCGCATATGAAAAAAGAAAATAAAAGGGACGATTAGGGTTTATAAAATTAGGGTTTGCTTGTTATAATTAAGGTAATGTCTGATGGTAATAATGAACTAATGATGGGTTAAACTAGGTTTAGGGTTTGTACTTGAATTATGCATCAAATCGGTTTTAAATAAAAGTTTTGGGTTGGTTTTGTAAATTATGAAACTTAAAGGTTATTTATATATGATAAAATAAAGGTACTAAGCGTATAAAAAATAAGTATGAGGGTTAAGCGTGTAATTTTGGATATTTAGAGGCCATTCGTTGTTATTAAATTAAAAGGGTATGTTTTGTAAATTCTAAAACCTTTGGGCTAAAATGGTAAAATCGATAATATAAGGTTAGATCGTGAAATTAAAGATGTTAAAGGTGTAATATGTAATTATGGGTTCGACAAGTGTGAGTTGATTGTGTAGAGGCATTCATGGAATTAAATGCGTATTAAATGATATTAAAAGTATGGGAAATCATGAGCTTAATACATTCGAACAATGTTATGTGATGCTAACACTTACATAAAGCAAGCATAAACCAAGAACAATATAATTGAAATTTTGTTTGACCTAAGTTAGTTTGACACCGAGCCAAATATTAACTAGTCATGGGGTTCCATGTCCGTGTCGCTGATGCACCGACATGACTCTAGGCGATGAAGTGAAGTTACGCCGCGTCCTTATCATTATTTAGTATGAGCTCAAGTTATATTTTATGACCAATATATGTTTGTGGGCGTATGGATGCATCCTAGATCGATCGTTATCCGATATTATTTATCTAGGTGAATGATGTAGGTGTGCAATCGCGTCTTCATAAGACTACGGGAGCTAGCTACTCATTATTTTGAGATTGTTTCTATATTGTTATAATGTTTTGATATGATATATTACGGGCTCGTGGTAGTTAACTAGATCTTTATCATTATTTCTATGATAAGTATTGATTATGTTTCGGTATGTTCAAGTGTTAATAATTATGTGCTCGGCTTATTATATGCTATTATATGTGGTTATGCTTTTGTGTTTATGGACTATCGCTTAATGCTAGGATATGATTATTATGTTGAAACATGATTAAACGTCTTGTCATCGATATTATGTTAGTTTATCGTTATGTGAATTCGTTGATACGTGAGATGAATGTGCTAGTGTGAAGTGGGTATTTTGTAAGTTTAGTATGCATAATTTGTTCGATTATTGTTGTGAACTTTACCTATCGTTAGGATATCTATCATTTATGATTTGGTGCATGATTTGATTCTATTTCCTTCTTTATGATATCGAATTAAGTGTGTTAAATGTTGATTAATTGATTTGTATGAATGCCATGTTTATTTGCTAGTATATTTCGTTAGTCATTAGACTCTTTGTTTGGCTTATAAGTAATACATTATTCTTGATATGTTGAGTGTTTGGTTGTTGATGTGTTTGTGTTTGTGTCCTTAATGTGCTATGAGATGTTTAAATTGTTATGTGGTTGTTTGGATTTATTATATTTGTGCTTCCTGAATCCTAAAAGATCCCTCATCGACATTTCATTTTGATTTTGTTATTTGTATATTTGTTTTGTTTAGTTTTGTTTCGTTATATCATTGCTTGGGCTTTGTATAAGTGGCATTTCTTTTCTGCGGCGGTGTTAAGCATTCAAGATGAGCTTATGGGATAGGCGATGGGTTGAGAGTAGAGACAAGAGCAAGATTTGAGGATAGGGATCTTAGATTTATTTTGAATATTACGTTATTTATATTATCTTTTGTAAGTTTTGTAGACAAATCACACTACTACGGATAGTGTCACCCATCGGTCCCACAAAGTATCATGATAGAAAGATCTAGAGTCACGATTTGTATGCTTTACGTGGACCGTGTGGGAAGAGGAAGAGAGGAATGGAGAAATGACTTTTGCTTGCTTACTACATGTAAGTAAACGGATGGATAAGTGAGGAAGAAGAGGAAGAAGAAGAAGATGAGGAAGAATACGAGGTGGACTCGGTTGGAGTCTACTACTAATAGGTTTAATCCGACACAAGGATCGCACTGATTAGTTGCCCTCGTTATGAAAATTTCGACATTGGTTTTGAGTTAGGTCCTTTTGTTTCATTTAGATGATTGAATCTTGGATTATTAAGTTTTATTTGGAGTTCATCTTATAGCGATTTTGCAAATTTTGATAAATGGAAATAAAACAAAATTTAAAAGTATAGTCCTGTCTGTTTCTTTTTTACGCTAGATTAATTTAAGTTTCGTTAGTCCTCATAAGTTTAAATACGCTATTTATTTTCTTAGTGATGTTGTTTAATACACAGCTTGAATGAAGTATGACTATCTGATAGTATACTCATGTGGATCTAGTTTGTTATAGTATGTTACTTTCTCGTCAATCCGTATATGGTATGTTTTGCATGATATTAGATATGTGTTTTGTCAACCCGGGGACGAATATAGTGACAATAAGAACTTGTTATGTAATGCAAGTCAATAATAGAGATCAATAATCTGAACTTATTGAAGGTATCAATAATGTGTGATAATTTTGGTATTGTATATTTGGCATTCTCATATTCGTTTGATTGGTCCAATAATGATGGGATGCTAACAATATATCAATAACAATGAATCGAAAGAGTCACAACTTAATACAATATGCTAACACTTAAGCAAAGCAATAAACCAAGAACAATACAGCGGGTACATGGATCTGCGGATCCAAAATACAAGATGATGGATAAGGTGTTGGGCACTCGCCTCCATCCAACAATAACAATACAATAGCTATGATCGACCAATCGCCTCCTAAAATCCCTTATCACACCAACAATGAGGAGACACCGTAGACAAATCACACTACTACGGATAGTGTCACTCCATCGGTCCCACAATGGTGCTCATGATACACTCCATGAGTAGTTAATAGCTCAAATACATAGGTTTAAAGATCACAATATCAATCAATAAGTTTCAATAACAATAAGGTCCAATAATGATGGGATGCTAACAATATATCAATAACAATGAATCGAAAGAGTCACAACAATGAGGTTCCAACAATGAAGCAATATGAGTGAAAAACGAAAGGTCATTTAATCAATGCACTAAAGATGGAAATGAGCGAACAAAATAGACGGAAATATCAACAATGCATATCAATAGACAAGCGACTCATATCTATAAGTACTAGCCAAAAATTCGTACCTTACGCCATATCGTCTCCAAGCTATCGATGGTCCAACTCAATTTGGTCCCAGCTGATCTATATAGACACATAATCTCAATTACTACTAAATCTATATTTCACCAATGCAATCCCTTTTCAGTTCAAGTACGTTTTTGTAAACTGCTAATTATATAATATTCCTACTGATTACATTATCATCCTATTTATATAGCTATTGCTCTCTTAAATAAAAGCTCAATCATGCATATTAAACTAAAGTTTACTCATGAGAATCTTATCAACTAGAAATCTAATGCATGACAAATCTTCCATTTTACTACTATATAGGTTCGGTTTGTTATAAGAAAACTTTAATTTACGAAAGCCCATAGTTCAAATGCACTTATCTTACTATCTTATAATGAAAGAATCTTTTATTAGTTTTCTTAAAATTCAAGAATACAATTTAATATGCACCATGTACAAGTTATGCAAGCACCTTTCTTCCATTAAATGTATTTTACTATCATTGATGCATAACTAATATGTATTGTTTAAACTCATTAAATGATAAATATAAGTATTTAGTACATAGTGAATGGATCCACCAAGAAAAATAAAAATAAAAAGAATGTAAACGTTTTCGATAGCATATTTCAAATAAAAAGAGAATTTCACAAGATGATCACTTTTTTACGCAAGATCTCAAATGCAATGGTGTGGTTATTTCTCATCCTTATCATTTTACTTTTATTTTATTCGATCGATCCATACTCTAAGTACATAATACAAGTCGACTACAAGTCACCGCTAATTAATGATACTTTAAAAACTTCATTTTAATAAAAGAAATATACAATTAAAATAACACATTGTGCAAACCAAGCAAGCTACTAAAAAATAAAAAAATAATAATAATACAAACTAAACAAAGTTTCACCAAACTTTTAATCATTACTTATAGCCCCTAAACGAACAAACTAATCATTAAAGCTATTGCTAAAAATGTACAAAAAAATAAACTATTAACCAAAAATTAAATTACAGAAGACTGCAAGATCAGTATCGCGCAAAGGACCGCTAGTTAAACTAAAACAAGTAAAACAATAATTTTAAAAACAAGCAACATCCAGAAACCATTTTCTTTGCCATAACTTTATTTTATCCTTTACAAGACTACTTAGATGCCTATATGTTCTGATGTTTACTAATCTATAAACTGAGTAAATACATGATTTCATTTACCACTTGATTAAATATCTAAATGATGGTGTAAGAACAGTAGTATTAGACTTGTTTAACGCATATTATCAAGTAAGTTGATTATTCAAAAGTTTATGTTAATATGTAGTTCAGGAACATTTTTGTAGTTTAATCAAGAATTTACCTCAAAGATGAAAACCAAAATCTAGCATATGGAACAAAACTCTTAAACACAGTATGGATTGATCGAAACTTGAACTCAAACAGAGCCATCCATAGAATCTGCAATATCCTTAATGTTTCTTCCTGATTTTGATCTAGACTTGTTGCCGTCTTTTGGTTTGCAAAGGTTTAGGGTTGTGTTGTGATAGTGAGCAACGTGAACCTATTTAGGGTATTAAGCATCAAAATTTGACTAAGCCCATTTTAGGATTGAGAAAATTCTCTAAATCCTCAAGTCGCTCAAATTGTTTATCTTTTCTAGACAGACAAAAAAAAAAAAAAAACATGATTTCAAATAGATAAAGGCGACTTGGGTGACTAGTCATTTCAAATAAAATGTTGCTCAAAGACAATCGAAGACACTTGTCAACGTTTTATTTGAAATGACTTGAACTACTTGAAAAATACCTTACAAAAAGGTTGCCCAAAATACAATAAGGAGAAACTTGTCAACATTTTATTTGAGCGAATAGTACTCAAATCGCCTCATCTATTTTGAGAAGTCATGTTTTTTTTTGTCTAGAAAAGATGAACAATTTGACTATCTAGAGAATTTGCTCCTTCATTATTTCTATATTCCAAGCCTGAACGTCCAATTTGGTTGCAATATTTTCATATTTATATTTATCTTAGTTTATAAACTAGGCATTTATGCTTATGTTTTATAGTTAAAAATAAATCAGTAGATGTCATATCATATTCTTTTATCAATGTAGTTTAATCTAACTAATTAATAAAGTTTAATAAAATACCGGTTATTACAATTAGAGTGTAAACCACACTGTAATTTCACTACAAAAAAAGTGCTTATAGTGACCAAAATTTAGTGCCAACTTTTTTTTTGGTAACTATTTAGGCAAAATAGTGACCATATAGTACATGGACACTAATATTTGGGCATCTATAAATAATTAGTCACCAAGCTCAAAAGTGGTCACTAATTTTGTTAAAGTGACGAAAATTAGTGGTCACTGAATTTTTAAAAAGTTCTTGGCGAAAAATGTTTGTTTAAGCTTGTATGCGGCTTATTAGCATATTCTTATTTCGGCTTATATTTCATAAGTTATAATTTTTCAGCTTTTTTTTGAAACTTATAGGTTTTATATAAATTTATTATAATACAATAAACTTATATAAACCAATAAGTCTCAAAATAAGTCAAAATTAGAGCTTATAAAATATAAAGAGTCAAATAAACTCGTAAGTCCATATATAAGCTTAAATAAACACCCTTTATATAAAAGTGTTATTTTTATATAAATCAAACACAAGTTTTCCCTATTTCTTTTTACTATAACCAATTATCAACACCAAGTTTTCCCCAATTTCTTTTTGCTCAAAAAAAAAAAATAAAAATAAAAAATAAATAAATAAAAATCCAAAACAACCTTTTGACCATTGACCCAACCCCGATTCTTATTTTTATCACACTCTTTCATTTATCACAACATATCACAAATCTTTCACCACTCTTTCAATTAATCGAACCAAACCCGACACACTCTTTCACCAATCGAACCATGGATTTCGGCAAAACACGTTTAATTGACACCTTTTTATACCTCATCTCAATTCAATTTAATTAACGATTTAACGTTTTGTGCCCTAATAACGATTTGTGAAGTGGTGATTGAGGTGTGCTTTTAGATTGAGGCGTGTACCTGAGTTAGATTGAGGCGTGTACCTGAGTTTGATTGAGGTGTGCGTGTTGTTGTTGCTGAGGTAGCTTATTCTCCATGTTAGATTGAGGTGTGTTTGAACGATTCGTGAAGTGGTGTTTAGTTGAGGCGTTCAATTATTGCTGTTGCTGAGGTAGCTTATTCTCCATGTTTAATTTGATAATTTGATAATTCGATTACAGTTTGTTAATTTGATAGCTTATGTTATGTGGCTTAGCGTAAGTGACATGTATATCAGTGTGACGTGTGTTTATATCAGGTTCTTTTTCGATTACTTATTTGTATTTTGTATAGTTATGTGGCTCGATCTTCTCATATGTGATATGTATATCAGTGTTTATTGAGCTTAAGTATTCATAGTATGTGATTAATTTGTTAAAGAAAAGGATTGATGAGCCATTTAACGGATTTGTTGAAGTAAGAGATTGTGTTTGTTTCTATGCACTTTTAGAATCGATTTTTGTTTAGGGCAACTTATTTAAACTAATTAAGAGTACATAGATAATATTTATGAACTGCTTTGGTATGGTTACATAACTAGTCGATTTGTATATAATACTAATGGCTTAGCATAACTAGAAATTTTTGAAAATACGAACATGTATGTAATTTAGCACCATTTGTTTTCAGGTAATTTGTATTCTGTTCTACTAATGGACAAGTCTTGGATGAACCCCTAGATATGAATTGGGTGTAATGAAATTTCTTGATTTTGCATATCGTAACAAAGACACGCGTTTAGAAATTCCGTGTCCGTGTAAAATGTGCCACAATTTTCGTCCTCAAAAAAGGACACTGTATATTCGCATTTGATGCAAAAGGGAATTTCTCTTGATTATGTAAGGTGGAAAGAACATGGTGAGGTTTCTGATGGTGAAGATGATGTAGATGATGGTGAAAATGATACATTAATAGATGAGAGTGATGATGATATGAGCGATAATGACCTTGGTGATATGTTAGATGATATAGGCCAAAGTGCATGGGGGCGATAATTGGAAAACTAGTGGTGAATCTGAACTTAGGCTTGACAAAGATTTAGAAGCTCTTCATAGATTGTTGGATGATTCACACCGAGCACTTTATTTAGGATGTCCAACTTACTTGAAATTTTCTTTTGTTGTTACTATTTTACATTTGAAAACAACGAGTGGATGGTCCAACAAATCCTTTGATCTATTGCTTGGTGTATTTAGGAAAGCTTTGCCAACTCCGTCTTTAGTTCCAATGAACTTTTATGAAGAAAAAAAGTATATACGTGATTTAGGGTTCGGGGGACAAAAGATTCATGCTTGTGTCAATGGTTGTGTCCTTTATCGAAAGAAGTATGCTTTTCTTACCCAGTGTCCAAATGAGGAGTGTAATGAGCCTAGATTTGAAAAGGATTCGAAGGTACCTAAAAAGGTACTCCGATACTTTCCTCTAAAGCCTAGGCTTCAAAGGTTGTTCATAAACGAGTCAACCGCTTTAGATATGAGGTGGCATAAAGAGAAGCGGGTTAATGATGAACATATAGTTAGACATCCCGCGGATAGTGAGGCTTGGAAACACCTTGATAGAAATATCCCTATTTGCCGTGACCCACGAAGTGTACGCTAGGGTTGGCGACCGATGGATTTACTCCGTTTGGTAACTTGAGTAGTCCCGGAGCATATGGCCTGTATTTATTGTCCCATATAATCTACCCCCGTGGAAATGTATGAAAGACCCGTCCATGTTTATGTCATTATTGATTCCAGGTCCAAAATCTCCTAGCATCAATATTGATGTATATTTACAACCTCTTGTCGAAGAACTTAATGAGTTATGGAAAGGTGTTGGTGCTTATGATGCACATAAAAAAGAACGCTTTACACTTCGTGCAGCTCTTTTGTGGACCATAAATGATTTTACAGCCTATAGTATGCTTTCTGGTTGGAGTGTCAAGGGTTACGATGCTTGTCCAACATGTATGTCATTGGTGTAAAACCTACAAGGAGCAACATACTTTCTGGTGGAAAGCCTTGTAAGGTTCCTTATAGATCTAATTATGCAAGAATTACGATTCTTGTATTTAGTTTTGAATAAAGAAATATAGATTTTGTGGATGTAATGAATTTCGGATTGCTTTGAATGAATTCCTTTTCATTTCGATTTTATAATTGTATTGTGATTACAAGTAGATTTTTTTTGCCATATTTTACAAATTGGTGACCACTATATTTTTGTGATTAATTTTGCTTTAGTGGTCACTATTTTGGTCACTAATGGGTCAAATAGTGACCACATCACTTTAATGACCATAATAAGTGACCAAATAGGTCGTCACAAATTTAATGACCACTTTTTAGTCACACAATTTAGTGACCATATTCAAATGTCATCACTATTACTTTTAGTGACCGACTTTTAGTGACCACGAGTGACCACTTTGATATGATCACTAAATCAGCTTAGTGACCAAATATCTACTATTAGTGACCATAATCGTGTTGTCACTGAAGGCCTTTTCTTGTAGTGCTTGCTTCTCGAACAGATTGGCTTTCTGTCAAACTGTTTTGTCTCATCATGGGTTTTGTTTCAACATTCCTTTATTTGCTTCTCGAACAGATTGGGTTTTGTTTAACATCCATCATCATATATCATCGTATATTGGGTGAAATCGGTCTAAAACCGACCCGATCCCAACCGACAAAACCAAAACCAAATTCATGAAAACTTAATCGAAACCGAACCGACGGGCTGTCGGGTCGGTTTGGTTTTGTGTCGGGCCGTCGGTTCGTTCGGTTTAGGTGTATTTAGGTATGTTTTGTGGTTTTGGGCGAACCGAACCGAACCTAAACCGAAAACATGAAACCAAACTGAAAACATGAAACCGAAACCAAACCGACCGCCGTGGGTTCGCTCGGTTTTCGGTTCGATCGGCTTTGTCGGTCCGGTCCGGTTTGTTTATAAATGATGTTTATATATTCGACACATGAGACTATTATATGAACACGTGATACTATTATATATGTTGGGTTTGATGATGGATCTGAGCCCAATGTCATGAATAGGGGTGAGGATTATAGACTGTGTACTGGATCGAACCGAATTGAACCGGATCGACCGGATCAGAGTGAATATATTTCGGTTCGGTCTTCTGTTCATCATTTTTGCTCGTTTTGTTCTTCGGTCTGGTCTGATCTTGTGCAAAATCGACTATTATGCCTTGTTGGACCGGACCGACTGACATACCGGACCGACCCGGACCTAGATCGAACATTTCGGTCCGGACTTTAGGACAAAATCGGTTTTTTGTCCGTCCGGTCTTAGTCGGTTCGGTCCGGTTTTAGACCGGCTCACCTCTACCACGATGAATCTTCTTTCTTTAATACTTTCTCATCATTAAATAAGTGTCCGGTTTTAACTTGTGGAAATCGCCTTTTTACTTTGACCTTAACTATTATTTTTGTGTTATATAATACTTGAAAATATACGAATTAGTTGAGTTTTAACTGTATTTTTATTTGTATAATTTTTTCATCAAGTATTATATAATAAAAATAAAATTATTTGAGGTCAAAGTTGAAAAACGACTTGAAAAAGTTAAAACTGAACACTTATTTAGAGAAAGAGAGAGTACTATTATATATGTTGGGTTCGATCCTTATAAATTCATTGTTGAAAAAAATAATTCACGGGAAAATATGGTGTAAGCCTGAAAAATGTCTTCGAATGGGTTTGATGACGAGGAAGATGAAGATGAAGGGTAAGTAAGGTGAAAAGACTACCTATATGTGGATTAATTTAAATGAATATTACAAGCCATGGGACATTTGTGACTCAGTTACCCACTTTAGTACTCTGAAAATAGTACATTACATCTTCTATACCTTTGCCCTTATTTATTCCTCAAACTAAGGTTGTAAAAATCACGAATCGGTAGTTGGACGGTTTACTTCCCTCTAGCTTGTAATCGGTTTGGCGGGATTAATCGGATTGACATCTCCGACAAGTTTTTAGTATTTTCGGCAAGTTTTATGTATTTCCGGTAAATTTTTTCTTAAAAAAAATCTTGTAATAGATATAAACAACGAATATAAATTATTAAAATAATTTTACGATGAAACTGAGTATTTCCGTCAAGATTTGAAGATTTCCGGCAAGTTTGATCACCATTGACCGTCATTGACTGCCGTTGATCACAGTTGACAGATTTACAAAAAATCAAAAAAGTTGGAAGCCTTGTAATGCCTAGAAGGTGATTGATCGGCCTTGTAAGCCTTGTTTTGCAACACTGACTCAAACTATAATACCCGGTGAACTATAAATGCTTATTTCCTTTGTTTGTTGATTCTTACAAGATCTCATTGTTTATGTCAAATTTAAATTGTTAAACCATACAATGAAAACTCATTTTGTTATTTTACATTTTAACACAATAGATTATCTGATTTGCCAAATACTCAAAAACTAATTATGTGATTATTGCGATATCAAACAACATATCAAATCCAAACAATATGTTTTAAAATCACATTTTGTAACATTTGATTATTTAATTATCTATTTTTAAAATGCATAATCTATTTTCAATAAACAATCACAAACACCCTCATTTTTTCTTAGACTCTCAAACTTATATGTACTCAATCCTATATTAAAACACATATCAAAACGTTATATTTTCTTTTCAACTAAAAGGGCATCCATATCAACACATCATACTTCCGTTATAGAAAGAAACCTATGTATTAACATTGGTTGATGTCAAAATATTAATAGTTGATAAATTCTCGGCTGGCGGGGCAACTTGTTACTCGTTTGCCTTACACCTCTATGTTAATCGAAAAAATATATAATAATTATTTTTATCAGACTCTCTATAAAAGATAAATTTGGCCTAAAATCTAGAAAAAAAATAAGGTAGCTACTATAGCTAATCTTCTATTAGTTGTCAAAGTATATGTACTTGTCCACTTGTAATCCATTTGTCAACTTGTAAACACATTAATGAGTTTTAGTAATGTTAGAACATTTTAGGTGTTCGACACGATTGTATTTGGATTAATACCCATACTGTCTCCAAGATTGACTAGTCGTCTGAGGTTTTCCAAACCATGGTAGCACTCTAGAATTTCCTTCATAACAGTAGTTTTATGATTCACCATGGCATTATTGAAAACGTCACTGAACCTTGCATAGTTGCATCTAAAGTTGGATATTTAAATACATGAGTTCCATGAACCTTAAAGCGTAACACCTCCTTCGAGAACTTAATCTTTTAGTTTATAGGTATACTTATAGCGAAAAATACAGCAGTAGCAAAGAAGAAAAATAGCATCAAAATCATCCAAAAGTAGTCTGTTTACGACTCAACATTATATGATTGTTCAGATACTAAATGGTAAAAAAACTTACCAACTTTGCATTAAAATATCGTCTTGATACAATTCCATGAGCGGACCTAAGGACACCGGATCTTCGCTTTGCACAAAGTATCTATCTACTGGAGCTAATCCATGCACCTGATTCGAGCTCAATATATTATTCGTCCTGTCGAGTGCAAGTGACAATGGACTAGCTTGCGAGCAATCTAAGCATCAGGTCAAGCAGGTTTGGTGCATCTTGATTTGGGATAGACAAACGGGACACGATCTCATAAGCCGAGAGCTGGACATCTGTTCCAACCTCGGCTAAGGTGTCTAGGACCTTGAGCTTGATTGAATTGACCAACACCATGGTCAATGATACAGTTGCATCATGTGAAGTAAACCTTCACTTGAACCCATTTTCACACACTAACTATCCCTTATATCATATTAAACCTCACTTTTATTTTCTATATCATATTGTTTGTATTCAGTACTTCGGTTGTATGACATGTCTTTTTCCTTTAAAGTTAGCAACTGTACTTATTTCTTTCTGTTTTAAGGAACATGGAAATATAATAGATTTGCTCCACACTTTCATCAACATAAACTTGAGAACATAATATACATTCGGGCCATATAAACTAGCAAAATCATACTGTTCTAAATCAGCTTGGAGTTTATGAGCTTTTATTTGCTAGTTAGTCGGGTTTTATGGTAATTGAGAGAGCCTAAATACATCCTATAGGATTTTGTGGTAATTGAGAGAGCCTAAATCATACTGTTCTAATCCCTCCGAATCCAGCATCTTTGGCCAATGCAAGAAACTCTTCATCCGTGCGTTCCTTTCCTCCAGGATTTTGTGTCATCATCATTGCATCCAAATGGGTGGTTGCTTTTACGGAGGAACTTGTGTCTGATAAAAAAGGAAGAACTACCTCTACTACAATAACCTTTCCTTCAATTGGCAGAGCGTCGTAGCAATTTTTCAACAACTTCACACACTGATCATCACTCCAATCATGTAGTATCCACTGTGCGAGATTTCGTATAAGCTAAATTAAAATTAAAACATAAAAAAGGTTGTGTCAAATTGATTACCTTCATAAAAATGGCATCACCATGTGGAACCTCTTGAAACATATCTCCTCCAATATGTTCTATACCTGCACTTGAATAAGCTAAAATGATAATTATTTATAACCTTTATAGGAGAAGTACATACATACATACCAGGATAAACCGGTGCATGTCGTATAACATGTGGCAAATCAAAGTTAATGCCCTTAACGGAGGGATGTTTCGACACAATCATATTCAGAGTGATTCCTAGACCACCCCGACATCAACTAAATGTTTGAGGTTTTCAAAACCATGATAACACTCGAGAAGTTCCTTGATAACAATCGTGGTATGGTTCACCCTGGCATTGTTGAAAACATTATTGAACCTTGCATCTACTGCGGATATTCAAATGCGTATTCCATAAACCTTGTCAAATGGAATACCCCCTCAAGTACTGAATCTTTTAGTTTAGACCTGGGTTCATAAACATAGGAAATAACATAAGTATACTATTCTATACATTCTAGATATTCGAGAATCGGGTGTCTTAAGGATTGAGGTATATATTAAACCCAACGTCACACTCATTTGTACCTTTTAAGTTACGGATTCCTATCATTTTTTCTTTTTATTTTCAGTTCATCCATACGCTGATTGTACGCTTACCAAAAGTATTATATGATAGTCTTGATACCAAATGCTACCAAGAAACTTACCAGCTCTGCATGAAAATATCATCTTGATACAATTCCATGAACGCACCTAAGCACGCCCCATCTTCATTCGGTATAAAGTATTTAGCAACCGGAGCTAGTCCATACACTCGAATTGAGCCCAATTTATTATCCCGTTGAGTACAAGTGACAACGGAATAGCTTGCGAGCAATCTAAGCATTCGGTCAAGCATACCAGGCGCATCCTGATTTAGGATTGATAAACGGGACGCGATTTTGCAAGCCGATTGTCGAGCATCTGGCCCCGCCTCGCTATTGTTTTAGGACCTTGAGCTTAATTGCATGGAGCAATACCATGGTTAATGATGTGGAGGTAACTAGTTGCATTGCATATGTGAAGTGATTTTCACTTGAACCCATTTTCACACACAAGCTAAGTAATTCCTTCTTTGGTCGATAGTCTTATATATATTAACACTTCAATAAATAACTTAAAATGCATCGCAACAAGCAAGACCTATGTAGCTGTATATACAAAATAAATGATTCTTACTTAACGCGGCATGGAAATAAATTGGCAGCACTCTTTGACCACTAACTCGCTCCTGGGACGGACCTACATTTGTCTTAAGCGTGATGGATTTACCCTGATTTTAGCTACGAAATGAAAAATTTCAAAACTGTTATTCATTGGTATATATTCAACCCCGGTAAATTTTTTGCTACTTTTGTATTTTATTTTGTAACTTTAATTAGTCTAACAGTTCTTTTGTACAACATCTCAAAATTTTGGGTCCGTCTCTCTAGTCGATCCACATAAATATATTTGGGCAATGCATATTTGCACGCCAACCACATTTATAGCATGGGCACCATTTAATTGACATGTAAGGTGCCATCATTTCTCTCCTCGACCACCTAAACCTATCTAAGAGCATGGGTATGGTCGCTTGAGAGTAGGTGAAAAGAATAAACATATAAAATACAGATCACCAGAGTGGTTCACTGATGGAGAGAAGCGGACTAACCATATCCCACAAGTGTTCCCTTGAGCGGGGAATCAAACGCTCAAAAGGGATCAGACGCGCCACACGTGAGGCGGGGTAATAATCAAGCGATGCTCCCATGGTCCACTCCCTACAACTATCATTGTTAGGATGTATTTGGTCCCTCTCAATTGGACTGTTAGGATGTATTTGGTCCCTACAACTATCATTGTTAGGATGTATTTGGTTGAACTGATTGTGATGAATGTCGTCGCCCAACCACAACAGGTATGTGGCATTAGGACTACTTTTGTAAAGCTGATTTGAGCATTTCTCAACCCCCAACTGTTAAGAAATGGCAAAATTGGTGGTCAAGCGGTTGAGAACTAGTCTCAACAAGTAGGTTTTTGGTAAGGACCGCACTGGTTGTGTTAACCTGAAACACTAGCTCTTGTCCGAATTCGTTCTATAGGTTAGAGTTTAAGATTTCATCAGCGTACGATGAAATCAATGTTGATACATTATTAATCAAATAGAAAGTGTTGATATAAACGATCAACAACTTTGTTCTAGAGCAGAATAACAAAGATATTGAATGCAGTGAAATTTCTGCATAAAATTCAAAACCAAAAGGCTTTTTACTTTTTTGCATAAAACTCAGCAACCAAAATGCCAATTTTCTGCATAAAATAACAGCAACCAAAAAGGATTTTTTTCCATAAAATTCAGCAACCAAAATGGCCTTTATGCATAAAATTAAGCAACCAAAAGGCCTATCTCCAGAAAAAAAAAAAAAAAAAAAAAAAAAAAAAAAAATCAACTTACAAACACCTTTTTAAAATAACATTTTCAACAATTATTTGAGCACCCAAACAACCTTTTAAATTACTTTTCTGCATAACAATTGAACAACCAACCACCCTTTTAACATCACTTTTCTGCACAATTGTTTTAGCACCCAAACAACTTTTTGAGACATTTTTGTTGGCACAAAACATAAGCAGCCAAACACCCTTTTAAATCACTTTTCTGAATAACAATTCAGCAATTAGCATATGTGCAAGATTAATTTATAGGTGTTGTACAGAAATACTTTTAAAGGCATGTTTGGCCAAAAAGAGTCTTTAATGG
This sequence comes from Chrysanthemum lavandulifolium, assembly GCA_022545495.1. NCBI lineage: Eukaryota > Viridiplantae > Streptophyta > Magnoliopsida > Asterales > Asteraceae > Chrysanthemum > Chrysanthemum lavandulifolium. The sequence continues at coordinate 57,192,916 of CM040244.1, read as the reverse complement.
GGTGTTTGGACAAAAAGCTATTGTAGGGGTTGTATGAATGTATTCTGTGTCGCGAGTTGTTCGGACAAAAGACACAAATGTGAAACTAAATACTTGACAAAGGCTTAACCGCTTAGAAAATTTGGTTAAAAAAAGGAGTTTTCACTAACTTTGGACATAGAAAATCATTAGTAAATAGAATTATTATGATTAAGGCCTTATTTGATTGCGCCATCCTTTGTGGGAGCTTCGTATCGACAATTTTATGTCCAAAACAGAGTTAGTATGAATGAGATATCGAGTTTCGAAAAAAAGTCTTTGAAATGGATCTTAAGGAGGTAAAAATAGTTGAAGTTATGTTGTGACTTATGTTTTCAAAAACTTCATAACAATAAAAAAATGATTCAATATCATAAAACATTACACCAGTTACAACATGAATTTGTATAAATTCAATGCAATCCCAACAATTTCACGATTAAAAAAAAGAAAAACTTCATAGCTTTTTTCTCTCACAACCTACTCACAATAATTCCAGAAAAAATTAGGGCAAGTTGTCATCTCCGCAATACACATTATGCTCGTTGTACTCTGGAAAATAGTCGTTGTTGAAATAGTACACGAAACTGTATTAAGGGAATCGCTCTTTTCGGTCTTCTTTGTTGATTGTCTCTGTTTAGAACTTAGTTAGGTTCATCACATATTTACTTTTAAATGTATTGTAGTTTTCTTCGATATTTCGATTAAATTATATGAGTGAGGTTACACATCCCAACCATTGATTCAAATTTAATCAATGGTGAGATTAAAACACACTATCCACTAAAATAAAGCGGAGGGTATAATCACAAATCACAACAAAGACTAAAACGCCGCCTCTCTTTATTTTTCACATTCACCGCACCTACCAAACACACACTAAAACACACACCACTCACACATTTTCACCGATAAAACCACCGCAAAAACAACAAAACTATCAAAATCACGGAGAAGATGGAAGATACCGATCAAACAATCACATTAAAAGAACCGAGAAAAATGAAGTGCGAGCAAACAACCGCCAAAACCGGTCAAAACCGCCAAAACCGGTTTCGTGTATAATCTTACACTCTAAACAACTATTTCAATATCTACAATCATTTATAATTATATGATGTTTTTAACTGCTTATAGCGATTATGATGAAGAAATGTGCAAATAGTTAGGTTTTAACGGTTTAGAAGCTAGGTTTCATGAGATTAGATCATTTATAGATTTTTGTTATGATTAGAGTTAAGTTTTAGCAGCTTAGAAGCTAGATTTGCGAGATTAGAAGTGTTTATCTTCGACTTTGGCTTCGCCAAAGACATCTTATGCGGCTAAACCTTTGGCTCACCGTGGAAGCTTTGACGAATGCAAAAGGCTTCAACAAAACATTCACTGCAGACTAAGTAAAAGGATTAGTCATGAGAAGATGCCTTTGGCGGCAAGGCATCTTCGCGGGCTAATCCTTTCACCGGCGCGGAAGGTGCCTTTGGCCGCCAAAGGCATCTTATGCGGCTAAACCTTCGCTCACCGTGGAAGCTTTGACAAATGCAAAGGCTTCAACAAAGCATTCGCAGCAGGTGAGTTAGGCATCTTACGCGGCTAATCCTTTGGCTCATCCGCGAAGGTGCGTTTGCTCGCAAAGGCATCTTATGCGGCTAAACCTGGCTCACCATGAAGGCGCTTTGTCAAAATGTTAAAGCATCTTAGGCGGCTAAACCTTTGGCTTAGCTACAGAACATGCCTTTGGCTTGGTCAAAGGCATCTTATGTGGCTAAGCCTTTTGCTTAGCCGCATCTTATGCTTAGCCACATAAGATGCTTTAGCATTTAACAAAGGAATAGGCTGTGAATGATGCACAAAATGCTTTGTGGGGATATATGATAACTTAAAATAATTTAAATCTGTTTTTTATTCTATATCAAATATGATATAACAAACATTTGCTTTTAAAATAGCCTTTTAAATATGTGATAACTTAAAAATTTCCTTAGAAACAAAGGATTTGGCTTAGATACTGTGCATAGCCTTTGAAACAACTTTAAATCATTAACATTTGCTTAGCCACGTGCATAGCATTCAACATTTCAACACAAATATATGTTTGTAATATATTTTGTAGCTACCAAAAATTTTATGTTAAATATCATGTAAAACCCTAAAAATCTAAAATGTGTGAAAAGACCATTTTACCTCTCACATTTAATATTTATAAAATGCGTAAATACGTCAAGCTCATTGAATACATTTCTAACCTAACTTGTAAATAATTATCAATCTAATATTCAAGATAAATGAAATTGACTTACACTTATGATAAAACATATATCACATGACTTAGAGTACATGGGCCGAAAATTTCATGCCATAACACTTAAATCTAAGGCCCATCATGTTGAAATTGGAAAGTATATTTTTTCTGTGAATCCTGCTTACTCGGCCAAACTAACGCACCATTCAATTCCATTAAATCCCATTTAATTCTCATTTACTTACCTATTACTTCACATATTCAAAATATACTCATAAAACCCTAGAAGCGGCTGTGTTCTCTTTTCCTCCACCAAACCCTAAACATCCACAAAACATATTCGACCTCATCTCCAGGATCAAGAAGACGAAGGGTAGCATCCTCGGTGATCATTGGAAGAGTGTAGCAGCCTTGTTTGATTCTCAGTATTGTCCTTGTTTTGTGTCTCGTTATTCCACCCATAAGGTAACCAAGCATCCTTTCTTTTCGTCGAAAACCGCGTTGTAAATAAATATATACTACAAGGAGTCATGAAAGTTGTGTATATCTGATGGCATATATGAGTGTTACGTTTGTATGTATGGTACATCAATTTGTGATCTAAGTGTGTGTCGAATGCATGTGTTATCAAAAAAGCCTCGATCCATAATTTAAAATCATGCAAAATCATGTGTTAAGTTAAGGAATCTATTATATATTAATATATAGTATATGTATCTATCATCATAAAGCCATAACCAAGAACCACTAATAATGAGGAATTCATAACTTATCATTTAGAACATGTTTTATATGGACTGACCATGAATTGCATGCATATTATCATTTATGTCAAAATTAAATAAATTTGAAGATGGTTTCTGAATGTATAGAATAGGCATGTACATGTTTGTACATTAAGGTTAATCAAGATGAAACTTTGCATTCATGAATAACAGTACGTAATAGTTTGGCCTTCATAAACATAGTTGCTACTATATGATTATTGTTAAGTATCGACTAGCCAGATTTCGAATCTTTAAATAGTTCACTTGATGTAAAGGGTGTCTTGTGTGTGTTCATAGTGTCGAATGAGATGGGTAAAACAAGTTTTGAAAACATGTCGAGATAAGTGAGTCGGGTGTTAGTCGTAAGATATGATTAATTGGTCGTAAATGTTAATTGTATGGACCGCGAGCGAGCTTAAAGTTGGTCGATCCTAATTTTAAAACTTGGTTCTTTCCTTTTATATTAAACGTATGCATGGAAGTTGGAAATTAAAATGAGAAACTTTAAGGTTTAATTACTTTTAAACCCTACCCTTTAAGATATTTACAATATAAACCATATACTTTGAATTATGATCATATAAAGCCCTCAAATAGATTAATTATCATATTAAACCTTTAAATATACCATTTATCATTTGTAACCCCTAAGTTTGGCTAATTAATGATTTTTACCCTAAAGTATTTAAATTAGTCCATTTCTAAAAAATGAGAATACGCTTAATAACTCTAAAATATTAGTACGATTCATATAAGCAATAAATCCGTTATGACTTAAATGAGCTAATAAGTATTAAACAAATCGTAATCCGTGTAGATTCGTTGAAGGAGACGTGACGTTGTGTCTTCGTGTTCATTCATTCGCCCTGCTTTCCCTTCATTGGCGTTAAGGTACGATATTCTATCCCTTTCGAGGGGTTTCTCATGATTCTTTTACATCTTCGATATTGGTTTTGAACTGTTATCCTTTGCTCGAGCCTTTTATAAAGGTTTCTATAACTTTGCTATGTTCCTTTGATTGGATCTCCTATGTGAACTGTTTGATTTTGAACCTTTGATTATGAACCTTGGACATGAGCCTTTGATATGAACTTGTGATATGTACCTCGATATGGACTTATGATATGGACTTTGATATGAACCTTTGTTATGAACCCTTATGATATGATTATGCTTTGACCCTTCCGCTTGATACCGAGCCAAATATGTTTCCTAGCCATGAAGGTAACATGGCCGTGTCATTGATGCACCAATGGCATGACTCTAGTGTGGTTGAGTGATGTTCCACACCGTCCCTTTCATTATCGATTATGAGCTCGATATATATTGTATGGCCACTATTTGTCTGCAGGGCGTATGGATGCATCATAGATTTGTTCGTTATCTCGATATGTTGTGATATGATTTGTCCGGTGAATGATGTCGTGTACGTACGCGTCTTCACAATCTGGGAGCTAGCTACTCCATTGGTTACTGAGGTCTCCCCTCCTATTGGTTTGGTATTCCGAGGTCACCCCTCCGAATACAATGGCTACTTATGATATGATATGATACGATATGATATGTTTCCGGGCTCGTGGTAGATTTCTGACAACCCTTACACTTTTGATATACCTATATTGTACCCCTGTATTTTCCAATACACCATACTCTGTATTATCTGTTCATTACTCAGTACTCTTATATGACTCACCATACTACCAAGAGATATATATATATTCTATTGCTTTGATCTGTCACACTCTCATTCCGTTGCTTCAGACTATCATTCCATTCACGTACCGGGTTATTATATGTTTATTGAATTTGATTATGCTATTCATGTTTATGTGACTACTGATTACCCTGCTATGATATGATTAATATGCGGTTATTTGAGTTACCTATTGTCATCTGACGATATGTGATCTCACTGTTATGTGACCCTCTGAATTGTTTGGTGACCATGCTAATGTGTAATCGATAATTTTGTCTGTTCATTATATATACTTCGTCGGTTAATCTCATGGACTTTGACCATCCGTTGTATCCTTATCTCGCTTATTGTTGACCGCCATGTTTACATACATCCTATGCTACGGATTGATTTGGGTAAATGGTTCAACTTATGATGTTTGGCTTATTAACTTGTTTAATTGCCTTGCTATTTCTCTAATTCATTCAATTATAATGCTCATATTGTATTCCTACTTGTTATGTGTGACTCATGTTTTGACCTTTGTTAGTACTTCATTGTTATGATACTTGTTATGTTTTCATCTAAGGCTTTTTAATGCATGCGATTGCCATGCTCACTTCCTAATTAATTGCTTCCGCTTGCTTTTAGTTTTCCGTTGGCTTATTTATATTCGATTTCACGATCCGAATGCGTGCTATTCTTATGTTGAGTGGATGCGACGTCTGGTATTCTTGATTTGGTTTCGGTGCTTGTATGTCCGCTGCTTATATGTGATTATATATATGTCATGGATGCGTTGCTTTGCGTGTTCTCCTTGATCGTTGTTCTTCTTTGGATATCGTATAATTGTGTTCTCGGATCCTCATTGACTCATTGTTTCCTTTCCGTTGCAACCTTGCTATTGTTCCTTTGTTTCATTTCGTATTTGCTTTTGTTTAGCTTTCGCTTTGTTATATCCGCTCACGGGCTTTTAAGCTCACCGCATTTCTTTTCCCCTGGCGGGTTTTAGGTTTGAAGATGGGCTTCAATGGGTGAGAGTTAGAGTATCTTAGTGGACCAACCCTAGTACCATAGTACTTTGGGACTTATTTTGAAGAACTTTGTTTTAGGATTTTATTTCATTTTGATATTGTATTTTCTTTATTAGTCAATTGTGTATATGTTTTGATACCTCATTTTAAGGTTTCGCTTGTAAATATTTTATTTGTATGTTACGATATGACACCAGAATGTGACACTTCTACCCTTGTCGGGTTGGGGTGTTACATATCACATATGATATAATAAAAGATGTATTCAACTTTGTGAATTGACTAGGGTGCATATAAGCAAAGGCTTCAGCAAAGGCTTAGCCACGGTTTTGTCAAGGCTATGCCTGTGGCTAAGAATTTGACAAAAATGAAAAATTATTCAAGAGCTAAAAAAAATTTATGTTGAATATCAAATATGATATTATAAAGAATTTTGGTAATATACAGGCATAGCCTCTAAATTTGCAAAAAAAGATATGACTGCACCTAATCCTTTGAGTAAAACTGTCAGGATATTAAGTAATTGTTCATTGTTGATGATGTAGGAGATAAAGAAATTGATGACGGAGAAGATGATGTAGGGCATCTAATCTCTAAATTGCCACTACTAAAAACAACTGCTGAAGAGAAAAGCCCTGCTAAAGGTACATATCATGTTATTAAAGAAACACGTTATGTACTGAGAATATTTCAATTACTAAATCACAAATGATATAATATAAATTTGTTTTGCAGATAAAGCAAAAACAGTAGCTCAAAGATTGAATGAAATACATAGAAATGCTAAGAAGAGAAGAGCAGAGCTAGAAAAGCAAAAGAAGAATGAAGCAGATAAGAAAAAAACTAAAAATCAAGAAGAAAAAGACACTTCAGCAAAGAAACAAATGAAACGTCCACAGAAAAGAAAAGCATCAGTAACGCAAAGTACTCCAAAAAGATTTACTAGAGGTGATGCTACGAGAATTGAAGAGGAAAAAGATGCTGATAAAAGTCATGATGAGGATACTGAGACAGTAGAAGAGACTAAAGTGGAAGATACTGAAGAGGAAATCGAAGAAGAGAATGATCAACAATTGGTTGTAAAAGAAACCAAAAAGAGAAAGAAGGAAATAGTTGTTGAGAAGGAGGTTGAAGATAAGGAAGATAAATAGAAGCTTAAGGTGAAAAAGGACAAAGCAAAAACAAAAAATTACCCAACATGTACAACAAGGTCATCACCAAAACCTCTATGAAGCAATGATCGGTTTATCAAATGAGAGAAAGAAATGCTTGAAAGAGATGGGATTTGAGAGGTTCATAAACTTCCCTATTGTTGAACTTCCACCTGCATTGGCATACCATGTAATCGATAAATTCCATCCACCTAGCATGGAATTGAGATTACAAAAAGGTTCAATAAAGGTAACAAGGCAAAAAATTCATGATATGCTAGGTGTGCCGATGGGGACAAGAAAGTCGAAGATCCGAGGAAAGATTTGATGATGACGATTTCGTTAGAAAATGGGAAGAACAAGATGCTCATCTTGCACGAATTACACCACATGTCAGTAGCCTTCGAGATATCGAGCACAACCAAGGCGATTTCATGTTCAAGATGAATTTCTTAACTTTGTTTGCAAGCACCATGGGCACTTTGGAGAGTGCAGAAAAGTGCCCACAAAAATCCTCGAGCACGTGAATCGAAGATGATGATATCTCGATATCGATTGGTGCGACTACATAATGGAATGCTTGCGATCAAGAAGCTAAACCGGGCCCAAGTCAAGTCGGTACCAACTTCTATTATGGTCCTCTAACATTCTTATGTGTAAGTTATTTTCCATTAAACTTATCAACTATGATTCACTCATATAAAAATTATCTAACAAAATTTTAATTGTATTTTGTGTATAAAAGCTACTATACTTGACTCAACAAACTACCCGAAGCTTCCAAGTTATGCGTCACCGCCAACCCTCGGTTGAAACACTCCAACAATGAGGAAAAGAATAAACATGGAAATGAGAGACGGTTGCTTGGGGACGTTAGAGCATCACGAGAGTATGATCCTCGATGGGGAGCAAACCGCCTGAATTTGTACAAGGGAGCGTACATATACTATGAACTGCTGCCTCCCAAAAGCCAAGTGGAAAGAGAGGTAATATTATTGAATTCATTTATAAAAATGTTGTTATAAAAAAGTATGTTATGATATATTTTACTTATTATTAAAAAAGCATGTTTAAAAGAGTTAACAGAAAACAAAACCTTAAGCTTAGGCGCAAGCATAGCCTACGGCTTTAGCCGAAGGCTATGCCAGCGACTAAGCCTTCAACAGTTAACATTCACCGTGCTTGCAAAAATATCATATATGATAAAACACTAAGATGAATATCACATGTGATATTAGTGTTAAATAATATATGATATGTAATATCATATGTGATATTACACTAATATCACATATGATATTACATATCATATATGATATTTTAAAAATCATATATGATTTTGCATATACAATAAAAACTAAACCGAAATACTTACTTTACAGAGTTTTATGAAAAATTGATGAGAATTTGAAATAGTCTCAAAAGAAAAGATAGAGTTGGTTGAGACAATGAGAGGGATTGAAGAAGTTCAGGGGGACAAGGTGATGTTGACCTTGTGCAAGAAGTACAAGAGAATTTTCAACAAGATCGATTTCGATATAGAAAGTGAGGCTGAGGATAGTGATAGTGAGGCCGAGGATCAAGAAAAAACAAATGAAGGAAAAAATGTAGTTGAAAAAAAGAATGAAAGTGAGAGCGAAAGTGAGGATGAGGAACAAGAAGAAACAAATGAAGAAGAGAATATAGTTGAAAAAGAGAATGAAAGTGAACAGGAGAATGAAACAGAATGTAGTTGAAAAGGAGGGTGAGAGCAAAGATGAAAACAAAGCGAGAAAGAAACAAAACGGAGAAAGAATGAGAAGTTGTAGTAGTGAAGGTGAGTGTGAAGGAAAACCAAATCAAGTTCCAAAGAACGAAGGTGAGTGAGAGTGAGAAGGATCAACAAACCAAGTTCAAGTAGCAAAGGTGAGTGAGAAGGAAAACCCGATTGAAGTTGCAAAGGAAGTAGGAACACCAACCGTGGAGGTAGCACCGGTTATAAGGTGAGAGTAGCAACACCGGATGATTTTTGAATGAAGAAAACATTGATAATCTCGTGAGTCAAGCAGAACACCAATATGAAAAGCTTCGTGGGAAAAAAGATAAGAGTGATAAAAAAGAGATTGCTGGGACAACCGAGATGATGAGTGACCCAAAAGAGATTCATGGGGCAACAGAGATGAGTGGTCCAAAAGAAATGACAAGAGGAATAATAAGAAAATCAATGACGCCACCATCTGAGAAAATGACAAGAGGAAAGATAAGAAAATCAATGACGCCACCATCTTTCAGTCTTGGTATAAGCCCAATGGCAACAGAAGTTGTTGTTGAGATCAAACAAAGATCAAAACCGGAAGAAAAGATGAGAAAAATGGTGAGAGATCGATGCCGAGACCGAAACAGAATCAAAACAAGAAGAACAACATCTAGCAAAAGAGTCAAAAACCGCCACGTTTTCGTATCACCATATGAACAAAAATCAGAATCCACACTCCACCACAATCGGATGAAGTGATGATAACGGACGCGCTATTTTCAATGGAAGGAAATCCATTGTAAGTCTGCTATTTCTTATTTAAACTCATACAAAAAATAATAATATTGTGATAATAATATGCATATGATTTAAATTTTCTGTAGTGACTTTGTCTTTGAACCAAGCATGAAGGGAGCCCCTACCATAAGGGACAACATGCAAACACTGGCACCAAAATTGAAGGTCGAAGCTAGTGTTATTGACAACTTTGCTTCTGTTTTGAACTATGAAGAAATGGTGACCAATAGTGGAAGCAAGATGAAGTATTACTTTCACACAGTGAATGTTGGTAAGTAGATAAACATTTAGAAACTAATTACTAACTGCTTGTTAACAATTATATGATATTGTTGATTTTGACAATGAACAAGCTAAATGGTAGAGTTACCAAAGAAAGATGAAGCTAAGCAATATAAAGCTTTCCTTGATTGCATGACAAGCGAGTTTGAAGAAAACCCAAATGACATGTCATTGCAACATGTAGAAATGGTAACAACTTATTTTACTTATTATGAAGAAAGAGATTCGACTTTTATTTGAGTTAAAATGAATATAATTTTCTTTCAATTTCTACAGAATTCTTCCCAGTAATCTAGCCAAAGGAACTTCAGCGATCATTGACAACTCCAACTCTGGGCAGACATATGATACCAAATACAAGAAAGAATGTGATGTTTTGGTAAGTCACTCAAACTAGGCATGGAAAGAACATAAATTGCATTTAATATTAGAAACTATAATATGACAAGAAAAATATCATATATGATATAATTGTCTTTAATATTACAAACTAAAATATGGTAGTAAAATATCATATATGATAAAACACTAGCAACTAAATTGATTCTTTGTTTGAAATATCGGATATGATAAACCACTAGTAAGTAAATTGAATCTTTTGTTTGTGCGTAAAAGAGTGTTTTCACAAGATTTGGAGTCATTCAACCATCCAAAAGCAAAGCGAGAAAGAAAAACAAGACAACAAATATGAAGCTCAAATGGGCAACAAAACAAAATGTGATTGATTGCGGGGTTTTTGTTATGATGCACATGGAGATGTACAACGGTGAAGCGACAAAGAACTGGGAGCTCAACTTTCCAACTGAAGAAGAAGGCCAAGAAATGGCAATAATCAAGCAGAGAGTAAAGTATGCAACCAAAATGTTAACGCATGAAATTAACAATAACAGAGAACAAATCAGTGAGGAAGCACATGCGTTTGCAAGGGAGCATACAGACAAAGCCATGAAACAAATCTACATAAAGGAGCAGATAGACAAGAAGAAGAAGGAACAAGATGTAACCCGTGTTGCCAGTGCAATTTGAAGGAAAAAGTTGCTAGTAGATAGTTGATAGATGATAGGAGCTGACGAATAGATGGGAAGTCACTCTTTTTGGGGTAAAGGTGGTGATACAGTTAGAAACTTACTTCTGATTAGTTAAATTTAGGATAGCGTATGCCATTTAGAATGGTTAGAACAATATGTTATGTCTTATGGTACAATGTCACAATGTTATGTCGTACGCTACAATGTCGTAACTAGTATTACACTTCCATCTGAAATGGTTATCTAATGAATATGGCGGCACATCTGCGGATGTGATTTTGGATTATATGTCTTTGTTGTACAAGTTTTTCTACACAAACCGATATATTCGATAAAATGATGTTGCTAACCAACTCCGCGTTTATAACACAATTTGAAAACATATGATATGAGATCGATCAACAAATGTGCTAATAGTGGTATCACATATGATTTTGTATGTATATCAAATATGATATATAACAAAGAAAAATCAATTGTGATTTTGTATGTATATCAAATATGATATATAACAGAAAAACAAACTAGATAAATCAAATGTGATAATTCACTTAACACAAAGAGAAGATAAATCACTTAACACCAAAAAAAATCAAAATCCATTTCATAAAACAAAATCAGAAACAATCAAAGAAGATTCAAAGTACCTCAATCACAAATTCTTATTTGGACAAAAAGCAAGAAAAGGATTTATCATGTAGCTTCGCATTGAGCTAAATCATCTTGTACTCTATACTTATTTGGACATGTCCTCTTGTTGTGCCATCTTTAGCTCCACATATTGAACATGCATTCCTATTAATCGAACTCTCATCAATAGCTTGCTCTTTTCCACCTTTTATACGTGACTTTTCACGTCCATTGGGCTTACAAACTGACGGATTCTTAATAAAGAACTACGGGAGGCTTTGGCACTCGATAAGCTCTTCAAGATTATCAAGCTTGTCCTTTGATGGAGGATTTGGGCAATCGCCAACATCTAACTTTAGCAACTTCAACTTCTCAATAAAAGCAATAACCTTGCCTCGCCTTTACTCAATATATGCACACAATGATCAACAATAAGTAGCCTCGCTTGCATAATTCTCAACAATCTCATTCTTCTCACCATACTGCTCCTTTATTTGGAATCATTTCAACATTCGCATTCTTAAAAACACAAAAATGTGTCTACACAATATTCCAACTCTAACAAAAGTCGACAGAACAAACAATCGATCCATCTTCTATGTTTCGCAAAACTCCATGCAAAAAAAAACAATACATAGTCAAATATCATATATGATAGATCATATGTGATACATCATTTGATATATCATATATGATATATCACATATGATATATCATATGATATATCACCTATGATATATCAAAATTATAAAAGTATAAAAATTAACACTAAAAAAAGCTTTAAAAGACCATCCAAAAAGCGGTTAAGAAACTAACAAATCTTATATACCCATCTTCTCTGTGAAACAAATTAATCGGCTCCTTCTTCATTTTTATCATTAGCATCACCTTTTTCTTTAATTTCTTTTTCTTAGCTTTCTTCTTCTCCATTAATTCATCAACAAACTTTTCTCTTTAATAATGCACACCTCGCATCCTTCAACCAAACTTTTGGTATCTATTTGGCAAAACCATGTCCCAACAAATATTTCACTTGAACCAATTCGAAAGGGAGGAGTATAAACCTTTGAAGCATGACGCTCAATCGTAAGATAGGTTCTAAGTGTAGGAACATAATCAATCGACTTATGATCTAACCTCTCTTGTATATGCCTCTGTTTTCCATTGCCGCCTCAAAACAATTCATAAAATTCTTGAGAGTCGAACTGAATTAGTAAAATGCGAGAAAAGGAATTCTCACTCGCACCTAGAAGTTGTCCTCATCAAACCACACAAAGGAGAGTCCACAAAAAATCAGAATCCAACAAGAACGTATGAAACATCTTTGTTAACCACTTATGATTATGCAAATTAAACTCATCTAATAACTTTCCCATTGATACTCAAACTCATCAGACCAATATACATATTCCACACAATTTGATTGAATTTCCTTTAAAGTCCGTGTGATCATAAATTTTGAGCATATCGCAAACAAATATCACATATGATTTAACAAATGATTTACCAAATGAAAAAGTATGAAATATCACATATGATAAATCATTAGAAACTACAAGAAAGCAAATAAAATACAAGAAAGCACATAAAGTATCACATATGATATAACAAAAGAAAATACAAGAAAGCACATAATATACCTTTCCAGAAGCTTTTGTGTAATATGCCACATGCACAATCGTGTTTCGATCCAAGAAATTCTTGTTCAATCGCCTTTCTCATAGCCCGTCTCGATCAAGGACAACGATACTAGGAGCTTTACCAAAAGCTTTTATAAATGCTTTGAGCAACCAAATATAAGAGTTTGCGCTTTCATTCTTCAAGAAGCCTCGCAACAACCGTAACACACTTCCTATGATTATCAATTGTCGTAAAAGGAACAAACATCATTTTGTACCGAAAAACAAAACACAAAAATAGTTAAAAAACAAAACGAAGACAAAATACAAGTAATACAATAAAGTATGATATATATCACTCAAACACTTACTTATTTGTCCCAGACGTAGCATCAAAAGAGACAATGTCACAAAACTCTTTGTGATTGTACTTGAAACTTCATCACCTAAAATTGCGAAAGTTCAAGATTCTCAACCAAGTAATCAAACGAAAAATCTGGAACATGCTTTTGTCTATTTTCCATCTTAGCTATAAGCATCTGCGCATCACTATCGGCTATATAACAATTCACACTCCTAAAAAGTTCTTAAAGTCAACAGATTGTACCATGAACAAGCAATACGATCCCTTCGCACCACCAACAAGTGATGAGCTCGTTGCACCTATATTCACGCCGCAGCTTTAATAATAAACAATCGTCAAAGATATGTTAACCGCCTTTCGGTCTTTGACAAATGCTTATATTCTTTACGCTCAAGCTCATGGTTATGTATACTATCAAAAACAACAACTTATACTTTGTAGAACCATGAATCAACTCAAACATCACACGTGCTTTGCAACTCGTGATATGCGAGTTCGAACTTCTCTTACGCTTGTCACTATTCTCTAAATCTAGTGTGTCTACATGAATTCCTTAGGACAACCTTCCCTATTACACACTAGATACTTTTGCTTAACAATACCGCTCCTCAACCTTTTCGACATGATTTCCTAACCACAAACTCGCTTTTGAAGCATATTTCATATACGCACTAATGCACTCATCAACTGAATTAAAAACATTGCCTTAGCTAGTAAAACGTCGACGTAAACTTTAGGAATATAATAAACCGCTCCACCGTGAGTATCAAAATTAGAGTGACTAGAGAATGATTCAGAGTTTTCAAAGCATTCGCTTATGAAAAACAAAAAGTACAAAATAAAAACATCGATCAAGTAAAATGAAATAAACAAAAACAAGTTCTTATGATCACATATGATATAACACATGTCAGATGTAATGATATATATCACATGTGATATCACATGTAATATCATATGTGATATCAATGTGATATCACATGTGATATCACATGTGATATATCATGTATCACATGTGATACCACATATGATATCAAATGTGATGCAAAATAAAATGTGCTTATCAAAACATAACTAATAGCTTATTCAAAAGCTTAAACTACTTAATTCAATCAAAGCGTAAACTAATAGCTTATTCAAAGCTTAATATGCTTAATTCATCAAAAACTAATTAATGCCTTAATTTGAATCTAAACATAACTAATCGCTTATTCAGAGCATTAAAATGATTAACACCTTATCCATCTCCTACACGTAACACTAAACTAACGGTTTAGATCAATCTAAAGCTAAATAATAGCTTATTCACAGCTTTAAACTAACTTAAAACTGTTTAATTCAATCTAAAACTAGATTAAAACTGCTTAATTCAATATTAACCTAACTAAATAGCTTATTCACATATTAAAACTGTTATTCAAACGTAAAAACACAATGAAAACAAAATTAAACACATCTTACTCTTAATAGTCATGGATTCATCACCGTGTTCATAAGCTACAATCTCCTCCGTATACTTAGCGTAAACATCATCACTAACAACAATATCTTCATTCTGATTCGCTTAACAACGACGTTTCGCTATAGAAGAAGAACGATTAGAAGAAGAAGGATCGATTCGGCTTGATTCGGTTATAGAAGAAGAACGATCAGAAGAAACTGAAGAATTTGGAATCGAATCCATGAAAGAATCGTTTAATTGATAACGAATTAGGGTTACCTGATGAAGAAGATGAAAAAAACGAGAGAATAGAGAGAAACACACACTTTGTGTGTGTGAAAATTAAAGAGCGTTTAATTGAAAGAAAGATAAAAAATTCTTTTTATATTGACTAAAATGCCCTTGCAGTGTAAAAATCAGATTTAATCTAAGCCATTAAATCAAAATGAATGAAAAGTGAGGATTAGTCCCTTAGTATGTAGATAAAGTTTTGTCCCTAAATAATCTTTTATCAAATTATATATAAACGGTATCATTTACAAGTGTAAATATATAGATTTGCTCCACTACGGTAGATATATAGATTCGCTCCTCACTCTAGGTCGGCCACATAAAATTTGCCCCACGTTACTTATGGTCATACATTTATCAAGAAGTAACTGTTTAAAGAAACTCACGTTTATGGCTATCTCCAATATTCTTTAACATTTTTTTATTTCCAAATATATCAAACTAACATTTTTTCAATACTATGTATGGTAATGACATATGTTTCAAAACAAATACCATGTATGGTTAAACAACATTTTTGTATTTCCAAATATGTCGAAAAACCCGACCCGACCAGGAAAAAAAGCTAATCGAGTTTTTTATTTATTAATTTGTGCACACCATGTAAGGGATTCCTAGATCCGCCATTGACTGAGGGAGACCCATATTCGTTATTTGGTTCAATAGACCCAAATACAAAGAATTTACATAATAAGATAGTTTTATTTGTAAAATTCCATGATCCAAAGGTTGCAAACGAAGCGTTGTTTTCTAATCCCTGCGAATCCAGCATCTTTGGCCAATGCCAAAAACTCTTCATCTGTGCGCTCCTTTCCCCCGGGGCATGTTGTCATAATCATTGTGTCCATATGGGTTGTCACTTTACAGAAGAGCTTGTGTCCGATAGAAAAGGAAGAACCGCCTACTACAATAACCATTCCGTCATGTGGCAAAGCTTTGTAGCAGTTGCTCAACAATTTAACACACTGGACATCACTCCAATCATGTAGTATCCACTGGATTTCAGATTAATCAATCTGTAAGATGTTAAAGTAAACAAACAAAATTAAATTTTGAGCCAAATTACCTTCATAAATATGGCGTCCCCATGAGGAACCTCTTGAAACATATCTCCGCCAATATGATCTATACCTATAAGAATAGTAAATCAAAGTATGAGCTTTTTTTTTATAAATTTTACAGGAGAAGTGATTACAAATATACCGGAATAGACGGGTGCATTTTTTATAACGTGTGGCAAATCGAAGTTAACACCCTTAATGGTTGGATGTTTCGACACAATCATATTCAGATTGATTCCTAGACCGCCTCCAACATCTACTAGCCGTTTGAGGTATTCAAAACCATTGTAGCAATCGAGAATTTCATTGATAACAATTGTAGAATGATTCACCATGGCATTGTTGAAAACGTCATTGAACCGTGCATCTATTGCTGCTAACTCAAATGCGTGTCTTCCATAAACATTGTCAAATGGAAGACCTCCTTCAAGTACTGAATCTTTGAGTTTGGACCTTTGTTTATAAACATAAATATAGCATGAGTAAATGAAAATTGCAAAAGTTAATTATGTCATAGTCAGTAACATGTTTTTGTGTAATTTTGTGTATAAAACCAAACCAATTTCTAAAACTTACCAACTCTGCATGGAAACATCGTCTTGATACGATTCCATGAACGGACCTAAAGACACCCCATCTTTGTTCCGAATAAAGTACTTGGCAACGGGAGCTAGTCCATACACTCGAACCGGGCTCAATCCATGCTCCCCTTGAGTGCAAGTGACAATGGAATGGCTTGCGAGCAATCTAAGCATCCGGTCAAGCATGTCTGGTGCATCCTTATTTGGAATTGACAAATGGGACGCAATCTCATAAGCAGAGAGCCGGGCATCTGGTCCGGCCTCGGCTATAGCTTCTAGGACCTTGAGCTTAATAGCATTGACCAAAACCATGGTCAGTGATGACGAGGTAACGAGTTGCATTGCATACGTGAAGTGATCTTCACTTGAATCCATTTTCGCACACTAGTTCTTCTTTGGTTGTTATTACTTTATCATCTCACAATATACCTCGCATTTATAAACGTTTTTTTTTTTTTTTTTTTTTTGGAGGGTCTCATAATTTAAATATTAAAGTTGACAGTCCACATTTCAAATTGCTCATTACGACCCACGGCAAAGTTTACATTTCTGGAGGTTACCCAATTTTATTTATTTATCTATTTTTTTTTAAGCTCGTCTATCTTTTAAAAGTAACTTATAGGCCATCCAAATACATTTTTTTTCTTTATGCCAACCCAGTTAGAATTTTTGTTGCAATTTAGTGAAATAACAAGAATAATTAAAACTAATCTTAACGTATCATAACAATACGAATATGATTTTAAATATGATTGTCAACTTATTCCCTTATAGTTTTATTTTGATTAAATAAAGATGCACATCAACAAAGGATAAAACTGGTATTGTAATACCTTTTTATCTTTTGAATATGTTAGGGGTAGCCTTATTGTTTTTATTTCATAATTTTCAGCCAAAGCATTGTCGAAATTGGTATAAATGATTGGGCGGCATATAAGTTAGTTTTAAAAAATCGACGGCCTAAATGAGGGCCTCCACATCTATTATCCCATTTTTATATGTAGTTGTAAGTGAGTCATTTTACCTTCTCTTGAGATATTCAGAATTTAAAGTGAAGTGCTAGGTGAAGCTCAAGTTATAAGGCGAGTTATAAGCGTGTCATGTCAACTTTTACCCTATAACATTCTTATAGCAAAAAGGGCAAAGGTCAAAGAAAATAATGTAATAATCAAAGTTTAACGGAATTTTAGAGGACTTAAAATAGGTCCAAGAACACTTGTATACATTTAAATTCAAAACAAAATGAATAACTTTTTAAGTAATTTGACTTACCTTCTATTCTTTGATCTTCATTTTCTTCAACAACAAAAATAAGAGCTATTGAATCTAGCAATGATTTAACAAAATATACTAGTAACATAATACAATGCTTTTGCATATATTTAGAAAGTCACGTCAGTCTTGTAAATATTTTTCCTCAACACAAGGATTTCGTCAAAAACTCTAGTTGTGTGTGTATGTAATCAGTAAAGTAGTTAATAACAGTATAACTGTAATGACGTACGGGCATTAATGTGGTAATTAAAGATCATGTGAGCAAACCAAGGAAAACTAGAAACCCTCCAACAACGTACCTCATTAAATGAAATTTATTACTCCCTCCGTCTCAAAATTATTGTCAGGAGACAAAAAACACACACTTTAATAAAAGTGGGACCACTATCATTCTCAACCACTCAAATAGAATATTCTCCCCCTAAATTCTCTTAAACTTACTTAAAATAGAAACTGGACAATTATTTTGAGACACCCCAAAAAGGAAATATGGACAATATTTATGAGACGGAGGGAGTACAACGTACCCCATTTTCCTATTCTTAAAAAATGAGTGTTAAAGGGGGTTGTGAATTATGTTTGAAGATAAAGATGAAGATGTATTATAATTGTGGATGTTTTTTTGAATGGTGTTTAAATTGGTGTTGGAGTTGATGGTTGGTAGCCGATAAAAAAATCGCAGTAATTCGGGTTTGAAGATAAGAAAAAATGAAGATCGTAGAACAAAAATGTACTTTAGACAAATCATTTAAAAGTTATTCATTTTAATTTAAAATTAATATACAATTATATCGGACCTTTTAAAGTT
>CM040244.1:56458740-56493314 GCA_022545495.1 Chrysanthemum lavandulifolium | reverse complement strand
TTTGCAAATTTGATAAGTTTTCATCCGATTTTGATATTTTGCATTTAAAACACATAAAACACTTGTTTGTGATATTTTGATCATTTTGATGCGTTTTGAGTGTTTCGGATGATTTTGCGCTTTAAATGTTATAAAATGATGAGTATTTAGAGACTCATCACATACTAACCCGCAGAGTACCCGATCGGATGTAGTAAAGCCTTAGGTAAATCCGAGTATCGCTCCAAGAGAGCTGTGACCTTGAAAGAACTAAGATAATTAGAAAGATATTAATGATATAAAGGTAAGACGAGTTGATATAATCCATAGATAAGCTATTTTTCTACTTACACGTACACCAAAAATTTAGAGAAAAGAGATAGATAAATGAAGCTTAATAAAGATACAAATATGAATTGATTCCGATACTAAGATTCAATATATTGGTTAATTATCACTAGACTCCTTTGGTCGATTAAATAAGTAGCCTATGGTTCTTAGATTCCTCACCAAGATGAGCGGTCACCGGGGATCATTCGGCAACCTAATAGCGGTCATTAAGCACCAAATCTACTAGATCTAGACGGTGGTAACCCGGTCGTTAGGAACTTAGATTCCCCAACCCTTAAATACCTCCACTTGATAAGTGATCATTTGGTCAATTCGCGACACCCAGTGGTCGTACTATGGCCAATTCCTCCCATACTGCGCTATCTATCGACTGGGTCATTGATCATATCTCCCACCCTTTAGATACTACCAAGCTTATAATACTACCAAGACTAGCGATCTATGAAAAGACTAGCACATTTCTATAAAGAATTATAGAGAATAACAATAACATAAATGTAAACTTTAATTAATGATATGAATTCATAGTATAAGTTCTAGAAAAATATAAAAGGAATCCAAACTCGAATACAACGAAAATCGTAGATGAGGACTTCGTTATTCAAGCTCCTAAACCATGCTTCTTCTTACGTGTTTGATCTCCCCAAACCCTAGAAGGTTTGGGAAAGGAGAGATATCTAAAACTGATAAAACCATCGACTATTTATAGGCTTCAAACTAGTTACGGCGTAACCTTATTAGGTAGTTACGTCGTAACTTCCTTCAATCTTTTGTGCTTATCTATTGGTTACGGCGTAACCTTATCTGGAGTTACGCCGTAGCTTCTATAATCCAGTGTATTACTTCATTACGGTAGCTGAGCCGAGGGCTACATCGTGGTCTTTGTTAATTAAGTGCATAACGATGGTTACGGCGTAACTTTGGTGAGGGTTACGTCGTAGCCTTAGTAATGTTTAGTTGCGTCGTAACTTCATCACTTGGTTACGCCCGTAATTAAGAGACAGTTGAATCAATAGGGCTTGAAAACGTCCAATTGCGACTTCACTTACTTTGAATGTGTCCTGAAATGAAATAATAAGGAATAAGGATGTTTTCACTAATAATTTACTCAAAATGTGATGATATAGGGGGAAATTAACGCTTAGAAACTCAGGACTATTTGATGTTATCAAATATCCCCCCACTTAAACTCTACTTGCCCTCAAGTAGACCAATTTAGACTACAAAAGATACATCCTTGAAGAATGCGCAGTTTGAATTTCCATTCTAGAATATTAATAAGAGCCGAACACCTCACAAAATGGGAACGAAAAAACTCTCACTATTCCTATTCTAAGTGTTAATTTCGGTGTGATCACTCAATTGCACGGACATAGTAAGTATTCAATCATAAGCTTGGCAATTACACACAACTCCACCACTAGAGCTAAGGTTAAGACAAATTTTAGAAAGAAATGTTGGGTTGAGTTTTAAAGGCTTAGGGGTGTCATCATTACTAACGTATCACGGCGAAGTGGACAAAATCAATGACACATGACCAAATCCATGGCCAAGACATCAAGGATTGCTCGCTGCATCACCTAGACACGCTTCACGACAAAAAGGGTAAGGATAGGCATGGGATATTTAATGGGTAAAAAGGAAAAAGAAAAAAAATAGTTTTAGCTTAAAACCGAGTTGCCATCGTATCACCAATAATTCAAGGTTCATCTTCATATTGTCAACACGTGAATAGCCTCAACCATGCACTACACGTGAACTCCCCAGCATTACACGTGAACCTGATTTTGCAAAACTTTCTTAATCTCCTGCTAGCTTTCCCGTTTGCCAAAATACCAAATGCATCAAAATCAAGTGCCTCGGGTTGACTGATATTCTTTCCCCTTAATTTCTCGTATTCTTCCAAGCACAATTGCCTAATACCAGCATTAGGGTGTGCCAAAAACCTGGGCCCATTCGTGGGATTGTTTGCACCTGAAAATAAGACAAGAAACAGTAAGTGCAAACCTTATCGATGTCAAGTTACGGCGTAACCAAAATAAGAGTTAGGCGTAATTAGGAAATCTTAAGGGTTACTGCGTAGCTAAATCAAACCGCTACGTCGTAATTACGAAATAATGGTTACGGCGTAATTAAACCCCGGATCGCCGTAACTTCCTAGAAACTCAAAGACCTCAATGTTTCAACTACGCAATAGATTACGCGAATCATCAATTTTTTCAAGTGGTAAAAGTTTTGATAAATTTTTAACCTATTAGTCTTTGAGGACCGCTTAACCCACTAAGTTTGGGTTTGACCCAAAACCCAATTTAAATAAAGTCAAACCACCCAAATCGATCCATAGTGATAGGCCACGGATTAAAATCACATGGAAAAATCATCAAAATCATCAATTAATCAAACCAATATCAATAATTAATTCAAATAGGCAAGATCCCTAAAATATAAATATATAAACCCTAATTGAAATAATTGTAAGAAACAAATCAAAAAGAGTAAAGATAGATCTTACCAGCCATGGAGAATGCTTAGATGAAGTGGTCTTGATGGAAAAATTTTCGGAGAAACATTTTACTATTTGTGAGGGCGGTGAAGTGTATGTGTAAAACCTAGTTTTTATTCCGTAAGTTTTTTATACCGCCAAGATAGTTACGGCGTAATTCGAATATATGGTTATGCCGTAACTAAAAAATTTAGAATATTAAATGGTTGTGAAAGGTTTACGTCGTAATCCGAATAAGGGTTATGCTGTAATTAGTTTTAATCAAAGGTCAGATTTTTATATATATGATTGTATAGTGGTTACGTCATCACTCTAAAAAGAGGTTACGTCGTAACTAAATAGTCAAAAAGATTTTAAAATAATTAATAAATTGCAATACGGTTACGTCGTAACTCTATGAAAGGAGTTAGGCCGTAACTAATAGCGTCAGAATATGAATTATGTATAATTGCAATAAGAGAGATTTAGAAATGCACCTTATGGAAGTGCTCAAATCTCTTAATGAGTTGAATATGAAATACCTTAGATCTTTCATTAACTACTCCCCGGCAGCGGCGCCAAAAAGTTTATGTGCTATTTCATCCTGCTTTTAATATTTATAAAACTTAGATAACTGATAACATCAAATAATCCTGAATATTAAGTGTCAATTTCCCCTGATTATGCTCGTTATTTATATGGATTTACGCTTGTTTTCTATTGTTTTCCACTTTCAGGTAAATTACGAGCATTGGAGCTAAAGAGACGCGGAAATGGAAACATAACTAAAGATTTATCACAGTATGCCTATTTTGAAGAAGTTACGGTGTAACTCCTCTCTCATATTACGTAGTAACTATTGCGTGACCACGAATACCAACTTATCAAGAGGTTACGGCGAACTCTTCCCAAAGGTTACGACATAACGCCATTAGGTCAAAAGAGGTTCCACGCCGGCGATACTTACGCCGTAACTCTTGCATCACTTACGACGTAACCGAGTTTATTGAAGACTACGGCGTAACCACTAATATGGTTACGCCGTAACTAGCGAATCTAGTGCATTTACGAAGAAATAGAAGGTTCTGGCGTAACTCCTATATTGGTTACGCCGTAACCCAAACATGGCCTATAAATACCCCACAATTTCAAAGATTTCTAATCATCCCATTCCACATAAAACACTCGAGAACGTGGGAAAAAGCTCAAGACAGGTCTAGGGGAGCATACGGAGCAGTTTCCAGAGGAGAAGTCACTCCATTACGATAAGCTTTAGCGTTTTATATTTCTTTTACTTTCAATTCATGTATTTCGTACCTTTGAATATTGAATTGATTTGCATGATTAATATGAGCGACTAAGCACCCTTTGGTGCTAGCCTAGTTATGATTTCTTAATTGTTTTGTTTGCGTTTACCTTTACTTCCGTACAATTATTTCTAAGTGTATGCATGGATAGTTCATTGGTAGTCACCCTTGGTTAGGTAGTTTTGAATGGCGGTAGAGGCCAATTGCCTAGGAGATATTACCAACTGACCCTAGGTGAGCGGATTGAGATGGGAAGGGTAAGATATGACCAATCGACCCTTTCTTCTTGTGCGATTGACCAACGATCACCTATCGTTTGGATGAACTTAAGAATTGGGGGTGTAGTGTCTAAGTTCTAAGGGCGGACACTCACTATTTTGAATCTAGCATGTAGCGGTACTTAATGACTTGGCTTAGGGGACCGGGAACAACAGACTTATGACGGTGCACCCGATTTCTCTGTGGTGGCATCTTTCTTTGATAGGTTAGGGCAAATTGACCAAATGTTTGTTTTCTCGAATTTGACCCCACCAAGTAATTGAAAGTTGGTGAGCGTAAACATAACTAGCTAGGAGGATTGACTAGGTTAGCACCACTATTCCTCTATTGATTTCCTTTATCCATTTATCCGCTTTTATTTTATTATGCATTAGTAGTTTAATCCCTATCGAAACCATTATTATTCGTGACAATTAGACTTAGTAATAATCCAACACACATAGCTCTTGGGACGACCTCGGCTTTACCATTTACTACACTACACGCGACCGGTACACCGCTGTTAGTACACTAGGGTAGACCATAGGTATAGCGAGACACTATAAATTTTAAGACACAGTCGATAAAACACGCATCAAGTTTTTAGGCGCCACGGGGAAGTTATATTAGGATTGATATTAAGTCTTTCATTTCGTTTTAAACTTTTCTCACGATCATATTTCAAGTTTTCGGTACCATGGAAGTTGTTAACATCGATGACCTCACTCTTGAGGAATACTTGGCGTTGACAAGAAGCGGAACAAGGGCGGGTCTCGTAAGATCGGCAATCGGAGGCGGATGTTCGTTTGAAACTAAAGACCAATTTATGAGGAGCTTCGCTAACCCTTTTTCTCGAAGCAGGGACGAAGACGCATATGAGCACATTGAAAATGTCCTATACATCCTAGCCTCTTCAACATTCCGGCGTGTCTCATGATCTTTGTTATGCTTAGGGTATTCCCAATGACTCTTCTTCGAGCAGCTAGAAGATGGATCGAAGGTTGCCCGGGCGCTTAATACTGGGCGCTACTAAAGAAACACTTTATTCAAAGATATTGCCCGCCATCAAGATTTCTAACCAGCTTTTGAGATCCATAATTTCAAACAAGAAGACAACAAAACTACGTATCAAGCTTGGGATGATACAACGATCTTCTTTATAAGTGTCCTACCAATGATCTGAATAACCAGCAGAAGGTCAATATTTTTTACAAAGGAATAAACGTAACTACAAGGCAAATGCTGGACTATCAAGGACCTATCCTGAACATGACTCCTACCACTGCAATTGAAGCCTTTCAAAAAATAGCGGACCACTCTTAAAAATGGCACGACGATGGGAGTAAAAGAAACCAAGGCGAAAGTTTTGACGGAATTGGAGCAATAGCTAGTAAAATTGAAAATCTCAGTAGAGATATGCTGAAAATCAAAGAAACTGTTCATGCCATCCAAGTTGGCTGTGAAAACTGTGGTGGGGGACATTTGACTAAAAACTGTCCTAAAATTGACAAGGAAGATAAGATCGTAATGGGTTTCGTGGAGGACCCCCACCGTATTATGAGCGCAATGAGAGAAGAGCTAACCTGGAGGAAATTATTAACAAGTACCTTGTGGACACTACCAAGAGGCAAAAGGAGCAAGAGGAATGGCTTGAAATTTTCCATTATAATACAAACAAAAGCCTCTCTTCTCATGACTTATCACTTAAAAACTTGGAAACTTTAATTGGAAAGCTTGGCGACGAGGTACAAAGAAGAAACGAAGAACAAAAGAGCAAATCCACTATATGTAAGGCTGTATTCTCTGATAACAACAAGTACTCTGATGAGCCGGATACTGATGGCGAAAGTGAGTTACGCCGTAATCACACTCCAGAGTTACGGCATAACCCGAATTCAAGCAAAGACACGGGCACCAAGGACGAAAACCCTACAAGAAGAAGTCATTGGTGTAAGGCTATTGCAATTGACGATGGAGAATACTACAGCTTGTGGGCCTCATGTGATCCTCGAAAAACCTGCGATGGTGGTGATAAAGAAAGGATAAAAGATGATAGATACAAGTGGACTACACTAAACGACGAAGAAAGGTTAGCCAAGTTCTCAATTAACAAAGTGGAAGGGCCGCCCACTAAGCATTACTGCAAACCCTTACTCATCATGGAAGATGAGATTACTCACGCTTGGCCAACGTGCAATCCTTTCATGATTATTGCAACGGAGGAGGTAATGTGAAGAACGAAGTTTGGATATGCCCACACGAATCTAGGAGGCACAACGTTGATTTTGGAAATCTATCATTCAATGATTGGTATTCGATAAGATTCGGGGCGCGATAATTAATTCAACTCTATTCGTAAATCGGAACTCAAATATGAGAAACAAATTCTTGGGGAAAACCATTAAGCCCTCAATGATATTCCTTCAAGATGGCGATGATGAAGGAGTTCGAAATCATTAGTGCGAACAAATTAAAACCAATGACGGAAAAGTTTGGGCTTCTGCAACCCTTTTGAGTATGAATGTGATGGAGGAAGCGACATTGAGAGAGCTGGGAAGGCGAATTCCTTTGTACTTGAATAATGATTCGAAAGAACGAGCGCCTTGGCGGATGATCTTAGATTCAATGATTGGGTCAAAATCAAATACGGAAAAATTGACGCGTTAACTAAAAAGAAAATCTGGGAAGGGTGTATGAGTAAAGATCAACCTAACAATGATGTTCACCATAAAAAAACAGAAGGAGACACCAAGGGTTCATCTAAGATAGAAAATGAAGAATGCAAGCAAATACTCAACCAACTTGAAGATACCGATTCCGACAATGACAATTTCGATTATCTCGAGTTACAAGGCGAAGACGGTTTCATTGACCCAGATGATGAAGTACACGAGAGAAGAAGATGCAAGCTTCTCGGCATCCCATTTAAGAGGCCGCCACCTATTATAGCCGAAATATTTGAGTTTACGCGATACCATTTGGGGCCCGAAGAAAAATTTTGCAAGATATGGAAAATTGAAACCAAAGAATATCTCCACACTGCCACAAATGTCGGATGGGTTAGGCGCAACTTAATGAAAGACATGGAAGAAGTCGGGGATGCTCAAAGGCCCCATAGAAGCCCAGCTCTCGAGTCTAACAAAAGACTCGTTAATAAAGAAAAGTGCTCTTTAGAGACAACCCAAATTATCCTTTTCTTTTGTTTTATTTCCTTTCTGTTGGGTTTTGTGTTTTCTAACCATTTTGCGAAACGAGGAACTAATTCTTGATGCGATTCTTGATCTAAGCGAGTTACTGGCGTAACTCATCTTGGTGATTACGCCGTAACCAACATTTTAGCAGCGAATTCTTGACGCATTACCAATTACGGCGTAATACCATCTCGATGGTTCTGTTGTAACTACTAAACAACAAACTCATACGAGTTTTGCGATTCGGCGTAACTCTCTCATAGTAATTCGACATAACTTTCCTCTCTTTAATTCTTTCATTTTAAAACACGGTAACCTTGTATTAGTTTTAAATGAACTTTGTGGATGTGTTCCTGTAAACCCTCACGAGACTTCACTTTCGTCCACTTGGGACACAAAGTGGTTTAAAGGCTTGTTGCATTCGCTAAATGCAACCGACGAAAGTGAGTTAGGTTTGTTTTTCATTTTTCTTTTAGAATTATGCTTGTCGGTAGTGTGATTTCGAGGGTTGAAGTTTGTTCATGGCGCTTAAACGAAGGCACGGTTCTTTTCGTGGGCCTTCTTCTTTTGGAACAAATTTCGGGGAAGTTTTCGCTCTAATTCTACCCTTCTTCACCTTTATTTTAATGCCTAGTACAAAGGGACTTTGTACAATTCAAGTGGGGGGGCGGGAGTAGAATTATCTCTTGAACTTTATTTCGCCTTATTTTCTAGTTTATTTTGAAAATTATGCCATTTTAAAATTTTGACATATTTTCCTAACCTAACTAGATTAGACCTTAGTCGAGCATATACAACCCTTGACAATACATGGTTAAATTAGCCTTATCCATTTCCAATATTTTACCCCAAATCCACCAAATTATAAGTGTGTCGGTAGCTTGTAAACTTTAGAACTTGGCCTTTGCATCATTTCGAGACCATAGATGAGGTATGTTGAGTTAGCTCGATGTATTTGGACTTTTCAGTTTTAGAAGGCAATATTATAGGATTATCACCCAAGCAGCCTGCCATTGTGAGTCTATCAATTATTCACCTCGACTTCTCGACCCCCATGTGAAACCCTTTTGTTGCACTCACCTTTAGTGCAAGATACCCATAGATACACCCTTCTGAGCCATTCCTATCATTTTGTCAACCCAATATATTGTTTCGTTACACCTATACACCTTAGCCTACCCTGTAGTCTTTATTTGTGATTGGGAAGTCATCATTTGCCTAAGTTCAAGGTTCGAGTGGAAAGGTTTGGAAATCACGCTTTCATCGACAACATTTATGAAGATCATTGAAGACACCCTGAATTCCCATTGTTCATTTCAAGTGGGGGGATGTTATGTTGAAAAAAAAAGTTGATTGAGTTATGATATTGTTAAGTGCGATGTTATAATACTGTAGTATGAGCTTTATTGATTAGTATCGAGGAGGCCACCTCGGTCATATTTGAAGATTGGAGTTGGAAGTTATGCCAACAGAAGAAGAAAAGGTAGTATGCCCATCACGATGTCTTCTAATGACACAACTACCTTGCATTTCATGATCCGGTTTCTAGACTTCCAAGCTTGAACTTTGGGTAGACGGTAAGTGGTGATGACTTGGTTATAGATTTAGACTACCTGCTTGTTTTTCATTTTACACCAATTATATATCCCATGTCTTATCCTACCCTTTAGTCATGAAGCGTGTCTAGGTGATGCAGCGAGCAATCTTGGGTGTCTTGGCCATGGATTTGGTCATGTATCATTGATTTTGTCCACTTCGCCATGACATGTTAGTAATGACGAGTCACCCCTTAACCTTTGTCATGTCTACCCCATATTGCCTTCGAGAATTGTTTAGCTCTTAACTCTAGTGGTGGAGATTTGTGTAACCGCCAAGCTTCTGTAGAATACATGCTATGACTGTGCGATTGAGTGATCACCCCAAAATTGACACTTAGAATAGTTGAGAGATTTGAGTGTTTGTTCCCCTTTCGTGAGGTGTTCGGCTTTGTTTTATTCTAGCATAAGGGATTTGTAAACTCATATTTTCCAGGTTTTGGGAGATATCTTTTTAGGAATCTATCTAACAAGGTCTACTTGAGGGCAAGTAGAGTTTAAGTGGGGGGATATTTGATAACATCAAATAATCCAAAATATTAAGTGTCAATTTCTCCCGATTATGCTCGTTATTTATATCATTTATATGGATTTACGCTTGTTTTCAATTGTTTTCCACTTTCAGGTAAATTACGAGCATTGGAGCTGAAGAGACGCGGAAATGGAAACATAACTAAAGATTTATCACAGTATGCCTATTTTGAAGAAGTTACGGGGTAACTCCTCTCTCACATTACGCCGTAGCTATTGCGTGACCCTGAATACCAACTTATCAAGAGGTTACGGTGTAACTCTTCCCAAAGGTTACGACATAACTCCATTAGGTCAAAAGAGGTTCCACGCCGCTGATACTTACGTCGTAACTACTGCATCACTTACGACGTAACCGAGTTTATTGAAGACTACGGTGTAACCACTAATATGGTTACGCCGTAACTAGCAGATCTAGTGCATTTACGAAGAAATAGAAGGTTACGGCGTAACTCCTATATTGGTTACGCCGTAACCCTGACCTGGCCTATAAATACCCCACGAATTCCAGCATTTCTAATCATCCCATTCCATACACAACACTTTGAGAACATGGGAAAAAGCTCAAAGGGAGAAGTCACTCCATTACGATAAGCTTTAGCGTTTTATATTTCTTTACTTTCAATTTATGTATTTCGTACCTTTGAATATTGAATTGATTTGCATGATTAATATGAGCGCTAAGCACCCTTTGGTGCTAGCCTAGTTATGATTCCTTAATTGTTTTGTTTGCGTTTACCTTTACTTCCGTACAATTATTTCCAAGTGTATGCATGCATAGTTCATTGGTAGTCACCCTTGGTTCGGTAGTTTTGAATGGCGGTGAGGCCAATTGCCTAGGAGATATGACCAACTGACCCTAGGTGAGCGGATCGAGACGGGAAGGGTAAGATATGACCAACTGACGACCCTTTCTACTTGTGCGATTTGACCAACCGATCACCTATCGTTTGGATGAACTTAAGAATTGGAGGGTGTAGTGTCTAAGTTCCTAACGGTGGGCACTCACTATTTTGAATCTAGCATGTAGCGATACTTAATGACTTGTCTTGGGGACCAGAACAACAGGACTTATGACGATGCACCGATTTCTCCAATGGTGGCATCTTTCTTTGATAGGTTAGGCGAATTGACCAAATGTTGTCCTCTCGAATTTGACCCTACCAAGTAATTGGAAGTAGGTAGGCGTAGACATAACTAGCTAGGAGGATTGACTAGGTTAGCACCACTATTCCTCTATTGATTTCCCTTTATCCATTTATACGCTTTTATTTTATTACGCATTAGTAGTTTAAACCCTATCGAAACCATTATTATTCGTGACAATTAGACTTAGTAATAATCCAACACACATAGCTCTTGGGACGACCTTGGCTTTACCATTTACTACACTACACGACCGGGTACACGCCCTTAAGTGCACTAGGGTAGACCATAGGTATAACGAGACACTATAAATTTTAAGACCAGTCAAGAAACCTACATCAATAACTTAGGATAGACACATACTAACGGGCAGAGTACCCGATCAGATGTAGTAAAGCCTTAGGTAAATCAGAGTATCGTCCCAAGTGAGCTGTGACCTTGAAAGAACTAAGATGATTAGAAAAGATAATAATGATATAAAGGTAAGACAAAGTTGATATAATCCATAGATAAGCTATTATTCTACTTACACAGACACCAGAAATTTAGAGAAAAGAGATTGATAAACGAAGCTTAATAAAGAATACAAATATGAATTGATTCCCGATACCAAGATTCAATATAGTGGTTAATTATCACCAGACTCCTTTCGTCGATTCGTCGTGGCCTATGTTTCTTAGATTCCTCGCCAAGATAAGCAGGTCACCCGGGATCATTCGGCAACCTAATAGCAATCATTAAGCACCAAATCTACTAGATCTAGACAGTGGGAACTCGACCGTTAGGAACTTAGATTCCCCCTAACCCCTTAAATACCTCCACTTGATAAGTGATCATTTGGTCAATTTGCACACGAAGAGTGGTCGTACTATGGCTAATTCCTTCCATACTTCGCTATCTATCAGACTGGGGTCAGTTGGTCATATCTCCCAGCGCTTTAGATACTACCAAGCTTATAATACTACCAAGACTGGCGATCTATGAAAAGGCTAGAAAATTTCTATAAAGAATTATAGAGAATAACAATAACATAAATGTAAACTTTAATTAATGATATGAATTCATAGTATAAGTTCTAGAAAAATATAAAAGGAATCCAAACTCGAATACAACAAAAATCATAGACGAGGACTTCGTTATTCAGTGCTCCTAAACCATGCTTCTTCTTCTGTGTTTTGATCTCCCCAAACCCTATAAGGTTTGGGAAAGGAGAGATATCTAAAACTGATGAAACCATCGACTCTTTATAGGCTTCAAACTAGTTACGGCGTAACCTTATTAGGTAGTTACGCCGTAAATTCCTTCAATCTTCTGTGCTTATCCATTGGTTATGGCGTAACCTTATCTGGGGTTACACCATAGCTTCTATAATCTAGTGTATTACTTCATTACGGCGTAGCCTGAGCTGAGGGCTACGCCGTGGTCTTTGTTAATTAAGTGCATAACAGTAGTTACGGCGTAACCTGAGCTGAGGGTTACGCTGTGGCCTTCGTAATCTTTAGTTGCGTCATAACTTCATTACTTGGTTATGCCGTAATTAAGAGACAATTGAATCAACAGGGCTTGAAAACGTCCAATTGTAGCTTCCTTACTTCGAATGTGTCCTGAAATGAAATAATAAGGAATAAGGATGTTTTCACTAATAATTTTACTCAAAATGTGATGATATAGGGGGAAATTAATGCTTAGAAACTCAGGACTATTTGATGTTATCACTCACACTGCTTGGGTCAAAGGCTCAAAGGATATAGATGCCTTCATGCTCATGACCATGGAGTTAGAGACCCAATGAAATCTAACTCATCTTGGTGCTTTTGACATGCTTCAGGAGTTGAAGTCCATGTTCTCCCAAAGGCATAACAGGAGCTTCTACAAACTGCATGTGAATTTCACGCTTGCAAGCAGGAAGAAGGTCAATTTGTTAGCTCATATGTTCGAAAGATGAAGAGCTACATTGAAAATTTGGAACGTCTTGGTCACCCAGTTACTCTGAACTATGGAGTTAGTTTGATATTAATTAGTCTCACAAAAGAGCACATTTCGTTTGTGTAAAACTTTAATATGCACAGAATGGGGAAAACCGTAAATGAATTACATGCTATGCTTAAGCAACATGAGCAGACGTTGCCAAAGAAAGATGTTGCACCTGCACTACATAACATACGTACGCTAAAGGTCCAAAAAACCATAAGAAGAATAAATCGTTTAAGGCTGCTAAGAGGAATCAAGGAAATGGAAAGTACAAGCTGGCTTATGCTCCTGAGTAAAAACCATCTCATGCTTCTAAGCCTAAGATTCCTCCACCACCCAAGAAGGATAATTTTGCTAAGGACACGACCTGCCACCAATGTGGTGAAGTGGGTCATTGGAGAAGGAATTGTCCCCAGTATCTTGCCGAGTTGATGAAAAAGAAGAAACAGTCTCTTGCAGCTAGTTCTTCAGGTATTTTCACTATAGAACTCTACTAAGGGTCTCACGAGAAGAAGGAAGCTGAAGCCAGGAGCTTTAAGTCTGTACGTGGGAAATGGTCAACGTGCAGGAGTTGAAGCTATTAGTGTTTTTCATTTATGTCTCCCTAGTGGATTAGTAATTGTTTTGAACGATTGTCATTATGCTCCCTGATGCGCATACGAAGCGCATACGGGGTCAAAGGAACTTCCTTTTCTTCGAGCAAGTTTTTCAACCACCTAGGCAGTGAACCTAATCGTTGTAGTGTATTATTGGGTAAGCCTCGGGGAATGATATCATTCTCTAGGGGAATAGGAATGCTAGCAAGAAATGTATGACGAGAAGGTGGGGGTTAAGGATGATTCTTTTTTTTAATCTTTTTATAGTTTTTTATAAAGCGAAGGTAAAATCTCGGGGCAATTGGTTTAGGGGTGGTACTTCTACTGATTACTCTACTTATCTGGTTATCTAATTCTACGGGTAGCTATGTCTATTTGATGTGTGCTCATATGATGATTAAAAATGTATTTACCTAGATACTATTACTCCCTAGTTATCTTTTATTGGTAGGTTGAATTGTCACACCTTATCTTAACGCGTTGTATTCCTAAGGTCGTAGGGTGTGCATATGCCCTAGTTCTTTGAGGTATTCTTTCGGATTTATCCTACGAAATCCGCTAGTCCTCAAGCATTAAATACAATGAATGATGTCTAGTTGCACTCCTAAGCAAATTACAATTAAGATAATAAACAACCTAACAATAATTAATAACTAGGTTTCATATATCTAAGCAAACACACAAGAAATTTCGCTAGACATGTTAAACAAGCAACCATACACACAATCAATTGAAGACATAATGATACTTTAGATTAAAACATTTATCTTGATGTGTAAAATAGGGTTTGGGACCCTAAGATACTGTCCAAATCGGACTACAAACGCTTAGGGTTTTCTCCAAAGTCTACCTCTACAAATGCGTAAAAATCGAAAATTCTATATATAGATTTACACTTGCGATGGCGCCACCTTTTAGATGGGACGCCACCGCCGTCATTAAGGTTTTGTCTTGGCCAAGTCATCGATGGACGGCGTCACCTTAGAGTTGTGACGCCGTCGCCTTGAGATGGAACGTCGTCTTAGTTCGTGATCCGGGTCGCCCGAGATGAAAAGTCCGAGTGACGCCCTTCTTCTTCAAAGCTTGACTTTGTCGGTTACACGAACAAAATTCAATCGAACCATCCGGTGTATGTTTTATCAAGTCTTTATAGAGGGACAGCGTCTCCTTTTAATTGGGACGCTGTCATGTTCGGTTTGAGTAGCTTGAGTGGCTTCGATCTTAACTTTGCCATTTTCTTCATGTATTCGCTCCTTTTTGTCCAAATGTGCTTCATTCCAGCATTTTGCCTTCAAGAGACCTAAAAAGTGAAACAGAACAAAATTAAGCAGTAACGGATATAAAAGTGGTCGATTTAGGGCTTAAATGACCCCCTAAAAGCGTACGTTTTAAATCCTTATCACTCCCTCTATTACTTGAGGAATTATTTAAGTTTGACGTTTGTATGACGATGGTTTTGTTAATTGTTTTGAATCGAATAATGCAATTTCAGTTTCTAAGAATAACATTTTTTATTTTCATGCTATTTCACAAAATGGTATTTATGAAATTGATAAGTCTTGTTCAAATAGAAACGATAGCTCTATGTTTGCTATTAGCAATAAAAGAGCCAAGTCTAACTTGGACTCTGCTCTCTTGTGGCATGGTCGTCTTGGACACATTAGCAAGAAACGCATGGAGAAGTTGCAACATGATGGACTTCTCAACTAAAATGACATTAAGGCACTTGAAAAGTGTGTTTCATGCATGTCGGTAAGATGGCAAGAAAACCCTATACACATCAAGTGGAAAGGGCTAAAGATCTACTTGGACTAATAAACACGATGTATGTGGCTCGTTTAGAATTATGTCAAGACAAGGAGCACATTACCGTCACTTTTACAGACGACTAAAGTCGGTATGGTTATGTTTACTTGTCAAACATAAACATGAAGTATTTGAAACATTTAAGGTGTTTCAAAAGAAAGTAGAAAACCAATTCGAGAAGACCATTAATTGTATCACGGCCCACAACCCGCACAAAACACTTAGGAAAATTCGTACTGTTGGTACTAACGATTAAAAGCATCACAAATATCCTAGTAGTAACATTATTACGAGACATAGATAAATTGTTTTAAAAGTGTTTTAAAGATTGTTCAACTAATAGGGAATCACTCATCCATGTCATAATCATGTTCCATCGACTGGTACTGTGTTGGGTTAAAGGGAGTCTTGGTGGTGCTTAGGAGTCATTGTGCCTTCATAAAGGCCACTCCTTGCTGGACGCCAATGTCCAGGATATCAAGATGGTACACAAAGGGGGCTCCATGCCAACGGGGATGGCTCAAGTACATCTCTTGGAGCATTTGACTTGTTCTATCCGCGCCCCAGCTGAAGAAATCTTGTTGAAGCTCCTGCACCTGATCCAGAGTACCTGAAAAACCTTCAAACTGAGAACTAAGTCCATACAAGCCTACAGTTAGGCTATCAATTCCCTCACTGAAGTGGCTTCCATGTCATCAAGCCTCCCGTCAATCATATGCAACTTGTCCTCAATGTTCAAATTGGCCCTACGTCGGACTCTTAAGACCTGCTCCTCAGCCTCCATTTGGCTTATACTCGCACCAGCACCACTACCACCAGCTCCACTACTCCCAGCGTCACCTGCTTCTCCACCTCTCATTGGGGCCTCTGCTAACAACTAAGGTTTACCTAGTACATTAAGGTAACAAATCCAGAATTCGACCAGCTTATTCTTCCCAATCAAACTGGTCACCCTACCACGGGTTACCAAAGAAAACACCTCATCAGACATCAACCCGTATCTCTATGCTAGCCTCTCAATGAAATGGGCTCCTTGAATTGGACTGTTTGTGGTAAAGCTGATTCGCTCCCAGACAGTCAAGTTTTATCACTCAAGCCGACCACTTGTGAATGGCCAACCGTAAGAAACTTAAAACAGTCTGGAAACAAATGCAATGAAGATCAGGAGAGTATAGTGTTTCCCCGGGTCGTTATGTCCCAGCGAGCTATGCGATGAATCACCAAACGAATAGTGATCGAGGGATTTGAACGGAAAAGAGATTTGAATTATTATAACTAAAGAAAAAGTAAATAAATTACAGAGGCTTAAATGCAAATTAAAGGAAATTAAAAAATATTAAATAAACGCTATCACTATTTGCAAATTGATGTTTTTGATTTTTCTTTTATAAAGCTGAATTAAAAACTACGCGACGTACAAAAGAAAATTATGAAACTTAAGCAGAATTAATCCTAAAAATATGAAAATGACATTTTTACAAACCTAATGATAAAATAAAATTTTTAGAAAAAGAAAATTATTTTTACAACTATTTATCTAATTATTATTAATTAAAAACTGTTTTTAACTATTTAATAATAGCCTAAAATACAAGAAAATATAAAATGAAGCTAGAAAAATGAAATTATGACTTGGAAAATCTAAAATAACAAAAGAGAATTTTCAAAACTATTTTTGTATTTTTCGATTATTTTTCTATTTTCTATGAATTAAAAACTATTTAAAACTACTTAAATTGCTTAAAAATACAAATTTAACTAAGAAAAATCTAGAAAAATATTTTTTGACTTTTATATTTATCTTAACTTAAGAAAAATGAAAAATTATTTTTTTGAAACTTTTCTTAATTAATTTTATTAAATGCTAATTAAAATGGCCTAAAAACTGTTTTTAATTAAGAAAAATAGCAAACTGACATAGAAAAATGTGAAAAATTCAAGAAAAGTCTAATTTAATATACTGAGTCTAAGAAAAATAGAAAAACAGTGGCTTGTTTGTAAAAAAATGAAACTGCAAACCAAATGCTTATGTAATAAGCACTTGAAATAAGCACAAGGTACAAATTGGGCACCAAACTGTTACAGAACCTATAATATGCTATAAGTACTCAAAATGAACTAAAAACAACTTCTCCAAACCACTGAATTGCTAAATACCAAGATTTGATTGTTTTGATTTCAATGTGCAAAAACAGATTTGATGGGCTACTTTAAGCTTAAGCACAAGCTACAAAATAAGCTGAAGATGAAAACCAAAAGTTGGAACTAGGAGGAGACCTGGCTAAGAACTTAAAATCCAAAAAGGAGATCTAGATAAGCTCTATTGAGCTTTTGACAAACCTCAGAAGACCGCTGCACAGACTCGGTGTATCTTGAGTCGATTGCACAGGCATATTAACCCATTTGAAAAGCCACTTTAGAGCTTATAGAAAATTTACAAAAATATACAAAATCACAACAATAAACTAGACCAGTTGAACTTTTTAAAGCCACAAGTTTCACTTGATTTGGCCCAGAAATGAATTCATGAAAATTCACCCCAGTTGGGCTCAAAATGGATTTTTCATGTTTTTGACTTTTTTGACAGAATTGAAAGTTTGACTATTTTGAAGTTTGATTCATAATGGTGGACTGAGATTGATGTTAATTGATGAAATAAACTTAGTGCAAGCTATATCTATGAATTTGAAACACAAAACAAGTTTTTGCTTTTTGATCGGTGCTAAACAGTCAAGTCTAAAAGACTAAAAACTGCTCAAACACTAATGCAATGAAGATCTGAGGAGTACAATGTTTCCCCGGGTCGTTATGTCCCAGCGAGTTGTGCAATGGATTATCTCACGGATAGTGATCGAGGAATCTGAACGGGAAAAGGATATGGGAATGATATTAACTACGGAAAAAACCAACAAATTAAAAACGCCTTAAATGCAAATTAAAGAAAATTAAGAAGATAAAACCTATTAAATAAACGCTATCACTATATTTAAAGTGATGAGCGTTTAAAACCTAAAACGACGTTTAAATTAAAAATAACGTAAACGTACAAAATAAAAAGTGAAATCTAAGATATAAAAGTTCTAAAAATATGAAAATACATTTTACAAACCTAATGATAGGAGAAAATTTATGGAAAAGAAAATTATTTTTATAACTAATTAATTAATTACTATTAATTAAAACTATTTTAACTATTAAATAATACTCTAAAATAAAAGAAAATATGAAATAAGACTAGAAAAATAAAATTAAAACTTAGAAAAATCTAAAATATGATAAAACTAATTTTAAAACAGAAAAGATATTTTTAGACTTTTATATATTTATTATTAATTTAAAACTATTTAAAACTAATTAAAATGCTAGAAAATACAAATTTAACTAAGAAAAATCTAGAAAAATACTTTTTGTCTTTTTATATTTATCTAAACTTAATAAAATTGAAAAATTATTTTTTGAAGCTTTTCTTAATTTTTGTATTAAATACTATTTAAAATGCTTAAAACTAGATAAAATGCGAAAAAATACCAAATAAGCTAGGAAAAATCTGAAAATTCAGAAATGCTTAAAATAATATTAGGAAACTAAGAAAATGAGAAAACAAGTGCTTATGTGGAGGATTATGAATCTGCTAAGGAAGTGCTTATTTGAAATAAGCACTTGATAAGCAAAAGAGCACCAAAAGCTACCAGCTGAGAACAGAGACTCAAATATGCTAGAAGTGACTAATTCCAACTAAAATTAACAAGCTTTAAGCACAGAAATGCAAGATTGAAAGCTTTGAGGATTTAAGCTATTTGCTTGAAAACAGATTTTGGTAGCTACTTTAAGCCAAAGAATGAGCACTCAGATAAGCCACAAACCAAAAACAAATTTATAAGGCCTAAACTAGACCTGGTTCAGAGTATTTGTACCAAAAAGCAGACCTAAGTGAGCTCTTATGAGCCCTGTGCAAGATGCACAAAACTTGAGAAAAAGCTCAGTGACTGCTGACAGGAGCAGGGCACTTTTGTCCAAAAAAAAGAACTTGTTTGAAGCATGTAGAAAAATCACTAAATTCCACAAAAATGCAAATAAGTAAGAGGACCAGGTGAGCTTTTTGAAACACCAAGATTCACTGATTAAGTCCCAGAAATGAGCTCAAAACAATTCTCTCTAACTGAGCCCAAAACAGACTTTTGCACTTTTTGACTTTTGATAAAATGAAGAACTTTGACTTTTTCCAACTTTGGATCTAATTTTAATAGTGATGATGGTGTAATATGATGTTATAAACTTGATGCAAGCAGTATTATGTTATTCTAAACACAAAATGATGGATTGCAATCCCAAAATTTCCAACAGTGGCAGTTAAGGACAGGAAACAAAAGATTTTGACTTTCTGTGATTGCAGACCTAAATTTTTGACTCAAATGAGCATACTTAGAGTTAACAATCATGTACCACTAGAAATGAAGCACTGAACAAGCCTAGAACATATATATAACAACAATTCCAAACACCCTCTTATCTAACTATTTTGAAGATTTAAAGAGCAAATCACTAAACCAACATACTTTAATGATCAATCTAAGTTCTAATGACCTAAGTACAGCTTATTAAACAGATTATTACTAGTTTTAACTACACTTGAAGAATATGCAAAGAAAACCTTAAAATTGACTTACACACTGTCCTTTGCCACAATGGCTTGCCAACTGTGTACCAAGAACACTAACCTAATTATCAACCCAAATGAAGCCAAATCACCCCATTTCCATCTGCATCAACCCATTTGTAGATCCATTTCCAATTTTTGGTCCCCAGTTGACTTTTGTTGACCCGATTACAAAAGAACTTGAAACTTGACTTAAGGCTTATAAAAAGCTATCACTAGCTTATACAAGCTTATACAAACTTAAAAAGAAGCAATTTGAAGCTTAAATGTATGACATGGAAACTTCTATTTTCAACAGTGAGCATGTAAAGATGAAGTAGCATGAAACTTAGAATTAATGTGTAAAACTTGATCAAACTGACAATTTAACTTGAGTTTAATCTTGAATAACAAAAGATTACGACTTTTAAAGAAAACTAATACATTATTATTAAAACGACATAAGAGTAAATTACAACTAAAAATTCTACTCTCTTTCTTCTCTTCCTTCTCTCTTTATAACCCAATCCTTTGTCTCTCATCTGAATCTTTCCCACCATTCTTGACCCTTGGATTGCTTAAAAATCATCTCCACCGTTTAAATGGTGTTTTGGCGCCAATTTTTGGTGTTGACAATTGGGGTTGAGTGAGGGGTGGGAAGATGCAATAAATGCATATTGGATGTTAGTTGGGGATGAGGGAACATGGGAGAGTGATTGGAGAGGAGGGGGGATGGGGTTTTCTTGTTTGCAGGCAAGGCAGGTGGTAGTGGTGACTTTTTGGCGCCACTGCCTTGTTTGACTCTTTGACCAGGCAAGTGGTTAATACTAGGGGGGTTCACAATGTGTTTTGACAGGGGGCCAAAATGGATGAAAGGTTCACAATGGGCTTGAAAGGGTTTAAAACTATAGGGGCTAATGTGTAAAATCTGAAACTTGAGGGGTTTAGGCTGCCAATTCAGAAAAGTTATTCCAAGGACCAAAAGTGACAACCTTCAAAAGTATAAGGACTAAAATTGCCATTTTGCAATTTTCCAGGGGCCATTTCTGCCAATTTTTAAACTTGAAGGACTAAACTTGTAATTTCTCAAACTTTTCATATTTTTCACCAAAGGACTAAATTTGACAACTTTTGATTTTAAAAGGACCTTTGGTGACTTTTGCTTTTGAAATTATGTGCTCAGGGACTGTTTTGACAACTTTTGATACTTGGGGACCAAACGCAAATTTTGCAAACTTGATACATTTTCATCCGATTTTGATATTTTTGAATTTGAAACACATAAAACACTGATTTGTGATATTTTGATCATTTTGATGTGTTTCTGAGTGTTTTCAGATGATTTTGCAGTTTATTTTGTATAAAAATGATGAGTATTTACACACTCATCACTTTTATAAAAATCCAACAGTTAAGTTATTAAGACAGTACTTGTGTGATTTTGACTTAGGACTAATGTAGGTGCAATATTAAGACAGCAATGAGTATATTAGAGCTAAACAAACATGAAACAACAGGTTTTAACTACTGAATAAACCTATAACACAGATTAAGTAGCAAATCCAAACACCACTTTAACAATCTGATTTGTAAATTAAAGTGAGCTAATCATTGAACTAGCATATATAATTGATTAATACTGAGTTAACTACTCTAATTACCACTAAATAAACAAATTTGAACTATTTATAACCACAGATACAAGTACAAACAAAAATGCAACCGGCTTGAAAATTGAAAATGAGATACTCACTCACGATGTCCAAATTATTTCTCGAGGCTAAACCAGATCCCTAACTATGCTAATTGAAGCAATTCCAACCCAAATCAACCTCTGCATCAACCCAATATCATCACCATTCCCAATTTAGCTCCAGTTTGACTTTTGTTGACCATGTGACAAAGTTGCTTGAAAACTAATTGAAAGCTTACCAAAAGCTTTAAATAGCTCAAATAAGCTTATGTGAACTTAATAATAGTCTACTAATGGTTTGGATAAAAGAGTTTGAAAATGGATTTTCAAACAAAGGAACATGAAAATTTGAATCTTAAGTAAAGCCTTGAATTAACACTTGAAAGCAGTTGTATTGATTAAACAACTTAATTTGAGTACAATAGAGCGAAGATTACATTTTAAACTTAAATTAAAACATAAATGTTAAAAGCGACATACATGTGAATATAAAACTATCTACTCCCTTTTCCTTCTCTTCTTCCTCTTTATACACCAATATGTCTTCTTTCCTATCCGAGCTAATCCCACCTCTTTCATGGCCATTGGATGACTTGAAGTATTATTGGCCATTGATCACATTTTGGCGCCAAATTGTATTTTTGCCAGTGGGGTTGAGTGCAAGGTTTGAAGAGGCATTAAATGTCTTTTGGAGGTAGTTGAGGTGGGGGGAACAAGGGAAGTGGGCTTTGAGTTGGGGGGATGGGAGGTGAAGTGTTGCAGAAGGGTTGTTGAAGAAGAAAGGAAAAAATGGCGCGTAGGGGTGTTTTGTTTGACTTATGGTTTGACCGGTGTTTTAATATAAAAAGGGGGGTCCAAAATGAAGGGTCCAAATGGGTTGGCAGGGTCCAAATGCAGTTTTGACAAGGGACCAAAGGGTGTAAAGGTTTAACAATCAAGGACTTGTTTGTAATTTCTGAAAATCAAGGGACCTAGGCTGCCAAATCTGCAAAGTTGCTCCAAAGGACTAAAAGTGACAAGCTCCAATAATACAAGGACCAAACTTGACATTTTCAAATTTCCAAGGACCATTTTTGCCAATTTTTAAACTTGGAGGACCAAACTTGTAATTTCTCAAAACTTTTGACAT
This sequence comes from Chrysanthemum lavandulifolium, assembly GCA_022545495.1. Lineage (NCBI taxonomy): Eukaryota > Viridiplantae > Streptophyta > Magnoliopsida > Asterales > Asteraceae > Chrysanthemum > Chrysanthemum lavandulifolium. The sequence goes on along the minus strand of CM040244.1, from coordinate 56,470,643 downwards.
TTTTGTCCAAAGGACTAATTTTGACAACTTATGATTTTAAAAGGACCTTTGGTGACTTTTCTTTTGAAATTAAGGCTCGTGGACTATTTCGACAACTTTTTGAAACTTGGGGGACCTGAAGCGCCAATTATGCAAACTTAGCTCATTTTTCATCGATTTTGAACATTTTGCATCCGAAACATATAAAATGCAATTTTGGAATATTTTTAGTATTTGGATGCATTTCGAGCATTTTAAGTGTTTTGCGTTCAGATTGACCAAAAATGATGAGTATTTACACACTCATCAAAAGCCCTTGGCTCCATTAGCCATGAACCTAGCCAAGAAATGAGGCACATCAATGTGATTCACCCCATCCATACCATTAAGGAGATAACGATCATCCATAGTCATCTTCTCTTCGTCAAGGCCTTGCTTTGAGAGAACATGCAATCAACACAGTAAACAAGCCGTGAATCAGACACCTTACAATGGTGTATGAAGGGGGTGCTTCAAGTTGCACCCCTCTACTACAGATATGCTGTTGAAATAGGTGGTGGTTTTGTAAGACTCGGGCCTGAACCTCCAGCAAGTGCCATAAAACTCCTCAAAAAAATCGTTGTCCAAATCTCTCTCAGTGTACAATCCCATTCTAACCATGAACTGATTCAAATTCAACTCTCTTCTACACCTCCAAGGTGAAACCATAACGCGACTTGATCATCGTTGTTAATTTCATGTTTGAACTCGATGGGGATGCCAAAACTTCCCTGACATACTCGGGAATCACTGGATCTTTGATCTTGAAGAGCCTGAGCCCTGCATTGCGGAACGACTACGCACCATGTACTTGATCTTGCAAAATTTCCTTAATTTCCTGCTAGCAGCCCCTTCATTGACTTCATCAAATTCATCAAAGTCAAGAGCTTCAGGGTATCGATCTCCTTCCTTGCTAGCATCACGTAGTCGTCCCTGCATAATTTCCTTATTTCTTCGTCGTCATAGGCCAAGAATTTTACCCATTGGGTGGGATTGTTGATGTTTCCTGAAAGGAAAAGAAACTTAAATAATTATTATTGCAGACTGATGACAGGTTATGGCGTAACCAACACTACAAGTTACGCCGTAATTATATTATAGACATGGTTACGGCGTAATATCACCCACTGATTATGCCGCAACTCCCCCAAAAACTCAGCACAACACATGGTTACGACAGGCAATAGATTACGCCGTAACCATCAATTTTATCCCAAGGTAAAAAGAATAATAAGTTTGTAACCTATGTAGCGATGAGGGACCGCGCCTAAACCATTATATTCATGTTTGACCAAAACCCACTTTAAACTTGACCAAGACAACCCGAACAACCAATAATGATATGACATGAATTAATAGAACATGGGAATCATTTTAATCATAAATATATCATGTCAATAGAAATAATAATCGTGAAGGAAGCAAGATCCCAATTATGAATACATAAATGATCCGCAAAACCGTCAAGTTTTCTCACAAAGCACGCCACTTGTGAATGGCCGACCGTAAGAAACTTAAAACAGTTTAAGCACAAATGCAATGAAGATCTGGGAGTATAGTGTTTCCTCGGTCGTTATGTCCCAATGACTATCGAAGAATCACCAAACGATATAGTGATCGAGAGATTTGAACGGAAAAGGGGTTTGAACGATTATAACTACAGAAAAAGGTCATAAACTAAAGGGGCTTAAATGCAAATTAAAGAAAGTTAAAAAGATAAAAAATATTAAATAAACGCTATCACTATTTGCAAAATGATGTTTTTGATTTTATGTTTTTATAAAACTTGAATTAAAAATTACGTGACGTACAAAAGAAAATATGAAACTAAAACAATATAAATCCTAAAAATATGAAAATGACATTTTTACAATCCTAAAGTTAAAAGAAAATTATTAGAAAAAGAAAATTATTTTTATAACTATATATCTAATTATTATTAATTAAAAACTAATTTTAACTATTTAATAATAACCTAAAATACAAGAAAATATGAAATAAAGCTAGAAAAATAAAATTATGACTTAGAAAAATCTAAAATATCAAAGAGAATTTTCAAAACTATTTTTGTATTTTTGATTATTTTCTATTTTCTATGAATTAAAAACTATTAAAACTAATTAAATTGTTTAAAATACAAATTTAACTAAGAAAATTTGAAAAATATTTTTTGTCTTTTTATATTTATCTTAATTTAAGAAAATGAAAATTATTTTTTGAAACTGTTCTTAATTATTTGTATTAAATGCTAATTAAAAATGCTTAAAAACTAATTAAAATCAAGAAAAATACCAAACTGCCCTAAAAACATCTAAAAAATTCAAGATAAGCTTAAAATAATATTGAGAATCGAAGAAAAATATAAAAACATGGGGTTGTGTGCAAGAAATTGAAACTGCTATTGCAAGTACTTGTGAAAAAGCACTTGAATAAGCCAAATGAAAACAAAAAGCTACCCAACTGTAACAGAAGCTATATTAAGCTACAAGAACTCAAAATGAACAAGTATTACACAAGCTTTAACCTCTGATCAACAAGCTCAACAGATTTGAGGTTTTGGCTAATAAGCTAAAAACAGCTGTGAGGGTACCAAGTTTGAGCTTAAGCACAAGCTTCCTAATAAGCTAAAATTGAAAACCAAGAGATGGAACCTAAACTAGACCTGGCTGGGACCTTGTAAACCAAAATTGAGCCAAAGACAAGCTCTCAAGAGCTGGTGCAAGGTCTGCAAGAAGACTGTCTTGAGACTCGGTGAATCTTGAGTCGGTCTGTGGCATTTTCATCCATGTTGCCAACCAATTTTGAAGCTTATAAAAATTTAACAAAAATCCACAAAATGACAATAATAAAATAGACCAAGGAAGTTTTAAAACCACAATTTTCATGAAATTGACTCGAGAAATGAGTCCAAGAAAATCACCCTATTTGGGCTCAAACAGGATATGTGCAATTTGACTTTTATAATGTATATGATTAGTTGACTTTTGTGAACTTTGAAACCGATTTAAAGGATGAGATTGATGTAATAAGATGAAATAAACTCAATGCAAGCAATGTTTATGGAATTTAAACACAAAACAAGATTTTCTTTATAAAATTCCAACAATCAAGTAATGAAGGCAGGTTGATATATGATTTTGACTATTGAGCTAATACAGTACAAGTTATGACTCAAATGAGTATAATAGAACTACACAAACCATAAACAACAAGTTTCAAACACTAAACTATCCTCTAAGACAGTTAATTCAAGAGATCCAAACAACCCTTTCGCTGTTTTGATCTTAAATCCACTCTAACCATCTTGAACCACCATGTAATATTGATCAAACCGAGTTTAGACATCCTAAATACAACTAAATAAACTAATTTAAACTAATGGTGACCACGGATACACATACAAGTACAATATACAAAATGGATTGAAAATTGAAAATGAAATACTCACTTACGATGACCAAATGATTTCTCAGGCTAAACCAGAACCTAAGATCACTACACTAAGCCATTTCCAACCCAAATCCAAGTTGTGCATTACCCAGATTCATCACCATTTCCCAATTTTAGCTCCAGTTGACTTTTATTGACCATGTGACAAAATTGATTGAAACTTAATTGTAAGCTTATAAAAAGCTATAAGCAGCTTTTATAAGCTTATTAGAACTTGGAAAGAAGCTTTTTGAAGCTTGAAGGTAGGAAATTGAAACTGATATTTTCAACAGTAAACACAGAGGCATGAAACTTTAACACAACTTAAATTAACACTTGAAAATAGTCTTATTACACTAGAATATCTTACTTTGATACAATTTAACTTGAAATTACAACATTTGACTTAAACTAAAACTTTTAACTTAAAAACGACATACATTTTAATATATAAACTAACTAACTGGTTTTGCTTGCTTCTTCTCTCTCTTTTATAGCTCCAAATGTCTTCTCCCATTCCTCTGATTGATTCCCACTAAAAATCCTGGCCATAGGATTGGTTAGGAAGATATTGGCCATTGGATTGGTTTTGGCGGGAAATGGGTTTTTAACAGCTAGGGAGTTTGAGTGCAAAGGGGGTGAAGCATTAAATGTATCTTGGATTTTTATGTTTGGAGTGATAAGGTGGGTGGAAAAATAAGCTGGAGGAGGGGGGTTGAGTGTAAGCAGGCATTTGCAGAAGCAGTTGGGAAGAAGACAGTGAAAAAGGCGCGGGTGGGTATTTTTGACCAGAGTTTGACCGGGGTTTAATATTAAAGGGGGGGTCAAATTGGTAAGGGTCCAAGGGGTTTGGCAGGGGTCACATTAGGTTTAGACAAGGGTCCAATGGGTTTAGGCTTCAATAACAAGGACCAATATGTAAATTCTGAAATATACAAGGACCAATCCTGTCAATTATGCAAAGTTGTTCAAAGGGCTAAAAGTGACAATCTCCAAAAGTACAAGGACCAAACTTGACATTTTCCAATTTTCAAGGACCATTTTGCCAATTTTCAAACTTGAAGGACCAATTTTGTAATTTCTCAAAACTTTTGACATTTTTCACCAAAGGACTAATTTTGACAAGTTATGATTTAAAAGGACCTTTGGTGATTTTTCTTTTGAATTAGGGCTCGGGGACTATTTCGACAATTTTAAAACTTGGGGGTGAAGCGCCAATTATGCAAACTTTGCTCATTTTCTTGATTTTAAACATTTTGCATTTGAAACATATAAAATGCAATTTTGGAATATTTTCAATATTTTGATGCATTTAGAGCATTTTAAACGTTTTGCGATTCAGATTTAACTAAAATAATGAGTATTTACACACTCATCAATCCCCACACTAAACTATTGCTAGTCCCTAGCAATCTTTTGAGAAAAATTAATGGATTTGAATCTCTTTACCAAAAGCCATTACTTGGAGTAGCCAAATGTTTCAGTTCAAGTAAGAACCATGGTACACCGATAACCATGTGATTTTGAGCAAACCACCGACTTCCAACGGATTTGATTCGTCTTTACGAAGCCGTTTGCTTTTGGACTAGCCAATTCTTAGATAAATTATCAATATTATCTTTGGTGAGCTGATTACCAATTATGGTTTTCCATCGCCTTTACCACAAGCCATAAACTTGCGGGCTAGCCAACTCTTCACTTTTAAGGATATGGTGAAATGAATACCATACAATTTTGGGCAAATTGCAAGCCGTCAACGGATTTGAGATATCTTTACCAAGAGCCGTTTGCTCTGGATTAGCCAATCCTTTTGTTTATTAGACATGGCGATCGATAACCAATTGAGTAAGTCAAAACACTTACTCCAAAAACATTTTAAAACGGGAATTAGGCGGTATAATTACATGATAAAATTAAGTGAGAATTCCCCCCACACTTAGAAATGAATATTGCCTCAATATTCAAAGTACCGCGGTTATGCGAAACAAAGAACGTAAAGGGAAATACTACGGCCATTATTTAGAAAGGATTTTTTTTTTTTTTTTTTTTTTTTTAGAAAACTTTATATACAACAATGGGGCATCTCCCCACACTAGGGTGGTACACGGTGAAAACCCATGTTTAACTATCGCTTTTGATTCTTGAGTCGCTAGCTTGACTCGACCAGATTAATTTGTTCATGGGGAAGTATGTGGAAGAGACAATCTCCATCGGACTTTCATTCAAGATGTTTGGACAAACATTTGAAGCACGTGAAAGTTCCACACCGATGAGATATACATAGAACCGCTCAAAATGATAAATGAAAATGCGGGGTCAAAGATAGTATCTTCATTCCGAAGGAGTGAAGATGGAGAGAAATCACAAGATATTTGAGGAAAGGAAGAAAGATTTTGATAACAATCAAGATCCATTCTTCATCCTCAATCATGAACATGTCGGGAGGAAGGGTGAGGGTAGTTTCATTAATAGGCAAACTCGTATGATAAAGTACTCCTTCCTCCGAGCTAATATCATCCTCAAGATCAAAATAGAAATGATCATGTTCCGGAGGAGATATGTCATGAGAGAGTTCACCGGAGAACTCTTTATGAAGAGAATCATTCACATGAAGTGAATTTGTGAACTCTTGTTCCATTGTGGGCTCATCACTATCCTCGGTGCGAGTATCATAGAGTGGATTCTCGGGAATTAAAAGTGAATTCAGTCGAATTCAAATAGAGGATTGGTGAAAGTAGCTTTGAATGTTGCGGGAGCAGTGATCAATATTCTCTATTGGATTGTTGGGATAAGAAGTGAGTGAACGATCATTATCAAGGGGACTTTCAGTCTCTCCCAGATCGGCTTCGAAATCATTACTTTCCGATGAAAGTGGATTGATGTGAGTGAGTTCATTGGTGAACTCCTCAAGAAGATGACCAACATTAGATTGTGGAAGTGATACCTCAACATACTCGATGTCTCCATATGAAGCACAATCTTCGCTATAATTGGAGAAAGTCTCAAAATGATCTTTTGAACACTCAAGAGGGAAAGAGAATCACACATATGATCGAGAAGTTCCTGTGACTCTCTCGGGATTGGGACAAGGTTCTCAACACTAGACTTTATGAATTCGTCCGATTCCTTTTGAGGAGCAAAGGTCAAGATGCTCGTCCCCATGTTCGTAGAGTGAGTGGGAGCTTTGGGTGTGATAGCGATTGATTGAGATGGAATCTCAACTGGGGATACCAACCGACCGAGGAGTTGAGAAACAATATTCTTAAAAGGATAAAAACTCTCTAGTCATCATCATATAGAGCTGCCTTAAGAAATTGGGAGCGCCTTAGAGCCGCATGCTCTAGGACTAATAATTCTTCCCTAGATTGGCGGGCCTCTCGTTCTTGACTAGCAATTCTCCATGGTCTTTTCACCACTCACTTGATTCTTAAAGTTACTAATCATATCATCAAGTGTTTTCATTGCGGTTTCAAAATCTTGGGAGATTTCTTGAGACAACGGCTCGGTGGAGTTTGAACCGTATGGTCTTGTGGAGGTTGGAAATTATCAAACTGTAAGAGTCATGATTGTTACAAGGAAATGGATTCCTATTTGACAATCGAGCTGAAGTGGGGACCTCCACAGACTCTTGATAAGAAACTGCTGAGTCCGGCCCGTGAATCATATGGATTTTGGTTATAACCAAAGTTCGAGCATCACCGAAAACTATTCATAGACAAACGTGTTTCCGGATTGACACTCAAATCCTTGGTGAGGACCTTCACAAAATTCACAAGCAGCTATGTTGATTATATGAAGATAAGTCGGTCGTGGTGGGTAATTGGAAAAGTTTGAGGGTTGTTAAATGAGTTCGGATTAGGATCGTAATCAATTGAATTCCTCGAACCACAAAACAAACAACTCCCGTTATGAATATCATTACCACATTGTACACACGTACACCAACAGCATGTGGTGAACCAAAAGAGGTTCACCACAACCGACACAAGGAATAAACGATTTCATTTGAGAGTTACGAGAAGGAATCGGTTTATTCAAAGAATCAACAAAACCAACATGGTGATCCGAATGACTATCAAGTCTCAAGATCATTTTGAAAAATCCGGAGGTGGGACAAGTGGTGTGCTCGAGAGCTAGCAATTTCCACCACTTCCGTTATGGTCTCTGGTTCGATTCTTGAGAAACGTGAAGATTAGGCAAGTCATTCTTGCTAGTCACCGGTCTAAATTACGCATGTTTGCTTTTAACCGTAAATCGTGAAAGTTTAGGATCAATTTTAGACGGCTTAGGAGCAATTGAGGGTTTAGATCTTTGGATAACCGTAGGTTGGACGTGTTAGCACTTCCATTATCGAGAGGAAGTACCGGTCCTTTGTCACCCGGTTTCTCGTTCCAATTCCTATGCGAAATTAATGGATCATCACGAACAACACAATTCTTGACATTTGCGATAAAGTCAAAGTTTTTCAACCGTCCCGAATTAGTCCTCGAGAGATTCCATGAGAATAGAAGAAGTTAGAATCAAGCGGATGAGGGTAAAGAGATAAAGAATCAAAAAGGGTAAGAGGGTAAAGAGGAATATTTTGGTATTTTTGAAAACATGATGTGAAAACAAAGAATGAAAATCTTTTGGGTTTATGATTTTATAAGAAAACATAAATACATACGGATGGTATGAACAAGGAGTAAATATCCAAATCACTAATCGATAAACGGAAGATAATCAGCCTGACTCCCAGTGGCGCCTAAAATTTGATCCGCCAAAATGATCGAGTTTTCTCACAAGCCTCGCCATGTGAATGGCCGGCCGTAAGAAACTTAAAAGCAGTTTAAGCACAAATGCAATGAAGATCTTGGGAGTATAGTGTTTCCCAGGTCGTTATGTCCCAATGAGCTATGCGAAGAATCACCAAACGATATAGTGATCGAGAGATTTGAGCGGAAAGGGGTTGAGCGATTATAACTACGAGAAAAAGGTCATAAACTAAAGGGGCTTAAATGCAAATTAAAGAAAGTTAAAAGATAAAAATATTAAATAAACGCTATCACTATTTTCAAAATGATGTTTTTGATTTTATGTTTTATAAAACTTGAATTAAAAATTACGTGGCGTCTGAAAGAAAATATGAAACTAAAACAATATAAATCCTAAAATATGAAAATGACATTTTACAATCCTAAAGTTAAAAGAAAATTATTAGAAAAAGAAAATTATTTTTATAACTATATATCTAATTATTATTAATTAAAACTAATTTTAACTATTTAATAATAACCTAAAATACAAGAAAATATGAAATAAATCTAGAAAAATAAAATTATGACTTAGAAAATCTAAAATATCAAAGAGAATTTTCAAAACTATTTTTGTATTTTTCTCGATTATTTTCTATTTTCTATGAATTAAAAACTATTAAAAACTAATTAAATTGTTTAAAAATACAAATTTAACTAAAAAATTTGAAAAATATTTTTGTCTTTTATATTTATCTTAACTTAATAAAAATGAAAATTATTTTTTGAAACTTTTCTTAATTATTTGTATTAAATGCTAATTAAAAATGCTTAAAACTAATTAAAATCAAGAAAAATACCAAAGCGCCCTAGAAAAATCTAAAAATTCAAGATAAGCTTAAAACAATATTGAGAATCTAAGAAAAATATAAAACATGGGGTTGTGTGCGAAATTGAAAGCGCTATTGCAAGTACTTGTGAAAAAGCACTTGAATAAGCCAAATGAAAACAAAAAGCATAACCGTAATGTAAGCTATATTAAGCTACAAGAACTCAAAATGAATAAGTATTACATAAGCTTTAACCTCGATCAACAAGCTCAACAGATTTGAGGTTTTGGCTAATGAGCTAAAAGCATTTTGTGAGGTACCAAGTTTGAGCTTAGCACAAGCTTCCTAATAAGCTAAAATTGAAAACCAAGAGATGGAACCTAAACTAGACCTGGCCGGGACCTTGTAAACTAAAATTGAGCCAAAGACAAGCTCTCAAGAGCTGGTGCAAGATCTGCAAGACCACATGTGCACTCGGTGAATCTTGAGTCGGTGCACAGTGGCATTTTGTCCATGTTGCCAACCAATTTTGAAGCTTATAAAATTTAACAAAAATCCACAAAATGACAATAATAAAATAGACCAAGGAAGTTTTTAAAACCACAATTTTCATGAAATTGACTCGAAATGAGTCCAAGAAAATCACCCTATTTGGGCTCAAACTGGATATGTGCAATTTGACTTTTGTAACAGATATGATTAGTTGACTTTTGTGAACTTTGAAACTGATTTAAAGGACTGAGATTGATGTAATAAGATGAAATAAACTCAATGCAAGCAATGTTTATGGAATTTAAACACAAAACAAGATTTTTCTTTTATAAAATTCCAACAGTCAAGTAATGAAGACAGTTGATATATGATTTTGACTATTGAGCTAATACAGGCACAAGTTATGACTCAAATGAGTATAATAGAACTACACAAACCATAAACAACAAGTTTCAAACACTAAACTATCCTCTAAGACAGTTAATTCAGCAGATCCAAACAACCCTTTAGAAACTGTTTTGATCTTAAATCCACACTAACTACTGAACCACCATGTAATATTGATCAAACTGAGTTTAGACATCCTAAATACAACTAAATAAACTAATTTAAACTAATGGTGACCACAGATACACATACAAGTACAATATACAAAATGGATTGAAAATTGAAAATGAAATACTCACTTACAGATGACCAGCTGATTTCTCAGGCTAAACCAGAACCTAAGATCACTACACTAAGCCATTTCCAACCCAAATCCAAGTTGTGCATTACCCAGATTCATCACCATTTCCCAATTTTAGCTCCAGTTGACTTTTATTGACCATGTGACAAAATTGATTGAAACTTAATTGTAAGCTTATAAAAAGCTATAGCGACTTTTATAAGCTTATTAGAACTGGAAAGAAGCTTTTGAAGCTTGAAGGTAGGAAATTGAAACTGTTATTTTCAACAGTAAACACAAAGGCATGAAACTTTAACACAACTTAAATTAACACTTGAAAATAGTCTTATTACACTAGAATATCTTACTTTGATACAATTTAACTTGAAATTACAACATTTGACTTAAACTAAAACTTTTAACTTAAAAGCGACATACATTTTAATATATAAACTAACTAACGGTTTTGCTTGCTTCTTCTCTCTTTTATAGCTCCAAATTTCTTCTCCCATTCCTCGATTGATTCCCACTAAAAATCCACGCCATAGGATTGGTTAGAAGATATTAGCCATTGGATTGGTTTTGGCGAAATGGGTTTTTAATGACTAGGAGTTTGAGTGCAAAGGGATGAAGCATTAAATGTATCTTGGATTGTTATGTTTGGAGTGATAAGGTGGGTGGAAAAATGAGCTGGAGGAGGGGGGTTGAGTGTAAGCAGGCATTTGCAGAAGCAGTTGGGAAGAAGACAGTGAAAAAGGCGCGGGTGGGTATTTTTGACCAGAGTTTGACCGGGGTTTAATATTAAAGGGGGGTCAAATTGGTAAGGGTCCAAGGGGTTTGGCAGGGGTCACATTAGGTTTAGACAAGGGTCCAATGGGTTTAGGCTTAAATAACAAGGACCAATATGTAAATTCTGAAATATACAAGGACCAATCCAGTCAATTATGCAAAGTTGTTCCAAGGACTAAAAGTGACAATCTCCAAAAGTACAAGGACCAAACTTGACATTTTCCAATTTTCAAGGACCATTTTGCCAATTTTCAAACTTGAAGGACCAATTTGTAATTTCACAAAACTTTTGACATTTTTCACCAAAGGACTAATTTTGACAAGTTATGATTTAAAAGGACCTTTGGTGATTTTCTTTTGAATTTAGGGCTCGAGGACTATTTCGACAATTTTAAAAATTGGGGGCTGAAGCGCCAATTATGCAAACTTTGCTCATTTTCATCGATTTTAAACATTTTGCATTTGAAACATATAAAATGCAATTTTGGAATATTTTCGATTATTTTGATGCATTTCGAGCATTTTTAAGCGTTTTAGATTCGATTTAACAAAATGATGAGTATTTACACACTCATCAATAAACCTAATTGAATAATAATTGGAAAAGAATAAAAAGAGTAGTGATAGATCTTACCACCATTGATTGATTGAAGGAATGAGATAATCTTCACGGAAATTTTGGAATTTTTCTACCAGCTAGGGGCGGTGAAAAGATTGTGTGTTGGTAAAAATCTAATTCTCAGCAGTAGCTGGGGTTTTATACCGCCCGAGGTTACGGCGTAATAGGAAGATAAGGTTACGCCGTAACTAATTTATAATTATTATATGGTTATGCCATAACTCTTAATGGAAGTTACGTTGTAACTAATAGCATCAAAGAAAATGTGGAAAATTGCAATACGAGAGATTGAGATCGTTACCTTATACGGTATTGAAAGTATTCAC
>CM040244.1:56258640-56458640 GCA_022545495.1 Chrysanthemum lavandulifolium | reverse complement strand
AGCATTTCTAGCCTTTTAATTACCTCTGGATTTGGTTCCTCAACAAGGGAATGCTATGCTTATCGCTTAAGACACGATGTTTGGTGACCATGTGAGCGATCTGAATGGTGTTTCCTTGTATGTACAACTTGTTTTCAAGTTTGTTTTCAAAGTTTTGATTAGAAAAATCTCTCAAGAGTTTTGATTCCTTTGCATTAAATTCTTGCTTAAGCATTTTCACATTTTCTTGAAGTTCTTGTTTTGTTTATTTGTTTTAGAAAGTTTTTCTTGCAAGGAATTTAATTCTTGTTTCAATACTTCTTCTCTAAACTTACTTTTCTAATTCTTGTACTCACTTGGACATCCATTTCACTGCTCACGGTGGTCAACTCAAATTTTGCGTTGTTCATAAATAGCAACACGTTCCTTATAGGCATTTAGTTCGAAATTATGGAATCATCGGGGCACATGCGGTGTATTCATCAAAGACATAGTCATTGTTGACTGCGGAAGATGCATCACTTGGTACAACTTCACTTTCACTTTGTTTCACGTATTGATCGTATGGGACAATATTGATATTACCCATATTTTCAACATTTGATTCAATAGTTTCGAGTTGGTTGTACTTTGTCATGCATCATTGCACATCGACATCATCGTATAGCTTTAATACCTCGAGATGAGTTTGTCCTTGGATGGGCCGACTTGTGGTGAAGAAGAGATCTTGGGAGAAACCATTGGAGAGATGCTAGCCATAAAGATTGTGTGTGCGATGGGTCCATCATCTACATCAGTCGTATGCATCACGTCGGCGACTTGAAAGGCGTTCGATGATTGTGACCTATCTCTGAATAATTTGCTCATCCACATCGCATCATAGGTCTTGGCATTACCCTCGGCAAAAAGCAACAATTCCTCTTCATCAGCGGCACCATTGTCACGAGCTTGTGCGGCAACATCTTATCTCGAAAGTAATCGGCGATACGTGGGCGCTTTGGAGATGTGCGGTTCCTTGCAATGTGTCCCTCACCACCACAGTTATAGCATTTGATCGGCTTAGCTTGACCTTGGTTACCATTCCTTCCTCGATTACGATTGCCAACATAACCTCTACCGGCTCCACCTCTTCCACGATCATCTTGTCTTTCTGAGCTGGTTGCACCACGATCCTTCCATCTTTAACGGTGGCTTGATTATGTGGGTTAGATGCGATTCGAGGTTGTTGTTGGTTTGTGGGAGAGAATTCATGTTTTGACTAATGAGAAGAGCTAGTTGATTAATGATGTTACCAGCGTGTGCATCGGCATCGACTTGTTTGAACATAGGATCGGGAATGAGTTTGTGATTACCATTACCCAAGGGTATGACTTGTGATGCTTTGGTTGTGATTCCAATGTTTGAGTAGAAATTTGTTGAGTCATTAGGCGAGCTTGTCTCTCCTGGTTGGTTTTGAGCGATTGAGAATCAATTTTTCAAACATAGCATGTCTCTCATTACGAAGGAGGAAGGCATAGAGTTGCTCATAGTTTGTATTCTTGATCCTTTAGTGAGCTTCACAGTTGTGACAAACTTGTGCCATTCGGGATTCATGTTGTTCACAAACTTTGAGTTCGGTGAATGTTAGGCATAGTCATTCGATGTTCCTCATGTCATTCACTAACTTATGAAATCTCACATAGTACTCATAGACACTCTCATCGGTTTCATCTTGAAGTGCTCAAATTCGTCATAGAGTTGGGATTCTCTGTCTTCCATAGTTAATTACGAACACGAGAGAAGCATCTTAACGTTATCCCAAACGCCTTTGCATCGGTGTTATGATTGATCGACTTGTAGATGTCTTTAGGAAGACCTTGAAGAACAATGTTTGAAGCCACGATATCGCATCGAATCTCTTTTCTCCTTATCATCAAGCTCATCATACATCTTAGGTGCATCCATTCCGTAAGCAGAGTACCATCTTCATTAGTATCAAGTATGTCTCTAGTCGTCTCAACCCGATATGGTCCTTCATCAATGGATTTGAGAATGTTGACACCATTTTCCTTTCAAGGCAATACAATCGATTCGTTGAGCCCAAGAATCGTAGTCGATTCATCAAGCATGGGTGGGCGAGTATCTGAGCCATTGCTTGAACATCCTCGACAACGATGGAGATGGCGGTAGGGACGTTGGTAGACATGTTAACAGTTATACGGATTTTATAACTCTATGATTAAGCGGAAATAGATTCTTTCACGGGTTTTACTAAATCAAGAGAAAACCGTAAACAATCACTCAAGTCGCTAGATGATAAAGCTCTAAGTCGCTAGAAACAAATGCACTAAGTCGCTAGAAACAAATGCACTAATGCAAACTAAGTCGCTACCAATTAATTAGCTAGGCGGCCAAGTCGCTAGAATCCCAGTCGCTAACGAGAAAAGCAAGTCGCTAAGTAGTAACTCGCTCTGGACCAAGTCGCTAACCAAATTTTGGCGACAATTAGCTACACAGTCGCTAGAAACACAAGTCGCTAAAGAGCAACTCGCTCTTGACCAAGTCGCTACAACAAGTCGCTACCGTGGTGGAGATTCCACTACTTGTGCTTTAACTCGCTAGATCTAACTCGCTAGCACCAACAACGTAAGTCGCTACAAAATGTGAAGCAAGTCGCTACCAAGAAACTATTCCAGTGAACTAAGTCGCTAGCTTGAAAAACCATATAAACATCACTTTTCAATCCAAAACAACCCAACCAAGATGATTCAAGCTTACCAAATGAAAACCTAAACACTTTTGATGATTCTAAACATAAAAGTACCAACAAAATTCAAACTTTAACACAAGAAATCAACCAAATGATGCAAAAACCACTAAACTTTTCAAACTCAAAACCACCTAAAACCACTATAAATCCAAAGATGTGCAAGATATGATCTAACCATGGCTCTTGATACCAATTGTTAGATATTACTTTTCACATACACATCAAACCATAACACAAAGTAGCATATAGATGGAATTCTAGAGAGAAAGTTAGAGGTTTAGGGAACTTAGTGAGAGAAAGTGAAAGATATTATTATGAGCTCCAACTCTCTACCTTGGGAGGTAGAGAGTATTTATAGTCTTACATAAATCGCCACACTTTGGGTGTGGATCGGGCATCGGTGGGTAAAGACCGTCAGTCCTCCACGGTGTTACTTAACTAAATTACTACTTAACTTAAAGAACTACGACTACGAGCTTTCTAACGATTACATATACTTGAGGTGACCGACTCTTTAATCTCTAGTGGGTTTGGAATTTCTAATTCCTCCTACTAGCATTCCTATTCCCCAGAGAACGATATCAATACCCGTGGCTTACCCTAATTACTACACTACAACGATTAGGTTCACCGCCTAGGGTGTTATAAAACTTGCTCGAAGAAAAGGAAGTTCCTTTGACCCCGAACGAGCGCGTGTGGCGTTATCAAGTTTTTGGCGCATTGCCGGGAATAGAATAGCTAGTTAGTAGTCCACCTCGTTTAGGTTTCTTTGCTTGATTCCTATCAAGTAAACTTTTTCTCATTTTAGATTTCTCTTAGTCTATCCCCTTCTTCGTAACCTTTGTTCGTAACCCCATCACTTTTCATCATGGAAGTTGATAACCCACTACCATTCATCAACATACCACCAAATAACCCGCCAAGAGCCCGTACTCTTGGTGAATACTCGAGACCAAGCCACCTAGGCTATAGGAACACCATTGAGCTTCCGACCAAGCCCAAACTACGGCCTGCGATCCGACACCATCCGGTTGGTGCAAAACGGATGTGCATTCCATGGACTTCGTTAGAAGATCCAAATCGACATCGAGGATTTCCTCAAAATCGTCGATTCCATCGACCTTGATGCTACTACTCGGGAGACCACGCGCTGCGTCTCTTCCAATTCTCTACGGGACCAAGCTAGTAATTGGCTTGAGCGACTTCCATGGCTCCATCTCAAGATGGGATGATCTTACTTCGCTTCCTTGCTCAATTTTTCCCACGGGAGAACCACTAAGCTTAGGAATGACATCTTGATGTTCCAACAACGTCAAGGTGAATCTCTCTGAAGCATGGACCCGATTCAAGGACTTACTTCATAAAGTCCTCATCACGACATTGATCTTTGGCTCCAAGTCCAAATCTTTTATGATCATGTAAACTTTCCCACTAAGCGATCCATTGACCAAGCGGCGGTGGTAAACTTAGTGATCTCACCGCGAGAAGAATCATGGGAAATAATAGAGGACCTCGCCCTCTATGACAACGAAGTTGGGATGACCCCGTGAGCTGCCCAAAACCGTCAAGGCAATCTCCTTGCCTCCTCCCGACCGTAGGATGATCGAACTTGAAGATCAAGTTAAATTCCTCATGAGTTCCTACGAAAATCCTAAGTCTTCACACCATGTGAACAAAGCTTCCCTCGTGTGAGCCGTTTGTGATCCTCATAACACGCAGCAATAGCACCCGATCCCCGAACACGCTTACGTTGACTACGCATCCTCGCGTATTAATGGAGCGGGAGGAAGATTCCTACAACACCGGACCTAGGAATTTCAATGAAACCCGTGAAGCATGGAAAAACAAGCCCGACTTTTATTGGGGACAAACCAAAGAATTCACTTCTAATGATTTCTCATGGCCCCCACCTAACGGTCCTAACCAACAAAACATCGAAGGAATGTTGCAAAACCTAGTTGCATCCCAAGAAACCCAAATGGCTAAGCTCTCGGACCGCTTTAATAATCAACAAGCCGAGATGGATAGAAAAATAGACAACCTTTTGAAAGCCATAGCTAGTGATAAGAAGGTTAGTGCTATCTCAACTTCCGAGCCTTCAGGCATAGAGATTAAGGATCCAAGCAAGCTAAAGTATGTCCAATTCGTCAATACCATCGCCTTAGTTAAACCCGATGAAACAAATGACGAAGAGGACTATACACTGTGGATGAGGAAATACCGAGGAAGTAGATGAAGTATACATTGACTATTTCAACAAATTTCCTACGAAGAAGAACTATCTCGCCACCCTCACTTAGTGCGTGACCTCCGTCACATGTATGTTAGGAAAAGTCCTCGAATTAAGTTTGGGAACCCTTGGAATCTTAACATACCATGTGTCATAGGACACCTTTTTGTGGCAAAAGCTACATTGATCGCAAGTCCCCAATTAACATAATGACTAGCACCTACTACAATTGGATATTGAAGAAGCCTATTCCAACTAGGCAAGACCCGATGATCCTAATGTTAGTTGCAATTTTCTTGGTAGAGTTAAGGGATTGCCCGTTTATGTAGGTAGTTTCACGTTTCCTACGGACTTCATAATTGTGGATGATATTAGCACGGCCATAGACCCTAGCTTGTCCCATGTTATTCTAGGAAAACCTTTCATAGAAAGCACCGGGATGACCTATGACCCCTCATTAGGAGTAGTGCGATTCAAGAATAAGACCGATGACATAGCTTACCAAATGCCTTTTAAGATTGAGAAGTTTTCATCACTCTCTAATGATGACAAGGAACTTAAACTATCAGTCTATTATAGGAATGATGAGGATAGGGAGAAAGGTGTTGATTATGTTATGGCTAAGATTTTCGGATTCTACAAGGATTGCTTGAGCCTAGGACCGGAATCTAGGACCGATCGGGAGAGGATGAACTCTTAGAAGCGCATTTTAGGGCACTTCTACAACATGGAATCCCCATTAGAAGCCGTCAAGAGGCGGTAATGAGAAAACGTGGGAACACGACTACGAGTCTAGCTACAAGACTCTTTAATAAAGAAAAGCGCTTCGTGGGAGGCAACCCATGCTTAATTGTTTGCTTGTTAGTGTCATATATCTTTTATTAATTGTTTATCCTCATGTTTAAATTTGTAAAAATGCTTTATTTTGTTTTAACTCGTCTTAATTGCATATAAAGGTATTTTACATAAGGGATAAGTGTAGGGAGGATTACACACGTTTTCAAAAGAAGCGTAAACACGAGAATAACAATTAACTAAAAGATATATATGTGTGTTTGTTCGAGTCAAATGCTTGTATCGAGTCATAATGGATGTTTTGCGAGAAATTTTCCGATTCTAAAGATGTAAATTTTCGAAATTTTTGAAAATCATGAGACCGCTTTTGTCGGGATAACTTGGCGTCGAGATTGCAACGACGGCGTCGGGAAGGAGTAAAACATCGATTACTTTTTCTCGTTTTTCGAGCTACTTATAAATTTTGGAATTTTCGGTCTTAATTTTCTTAGAAATTCAGTAAACATCCATTCCACAAGCATTATATCCTAGTTTAAATCGAGTCTTATATATATTATTACTGCCGATTTTACTGTGAAGGTTTCGTTTGTTTTCTTCAAGTGTGCGGGTTTAGTTTGTCAAGAAGAAGTTACATAAGATTGGAAGGAGCTTTTCACGCAATAATTCTTCTTGGAAAAGAGTTTAACCACCACTTTACGGATCCTACCGAGCTAATCGGGGAGTATTAGTTTCTTTCGTTTTTAATTACCTTCTTCTATCATAACTTTGATACTTTCGGGAACATTGGGGACAATGTTCGGTTTAAGTGTAGGAGGGAAAATAAAGCGGAACTTTGAAACTATGCTTATCCTTGATTATTTGTTTCATCAATTGTGATTGTGTAATAAACCATGAGAAAATGTCGGTTAGGGTAATTTTGGCACCAAATTTAAAATTTTTTATGACATATAGGAGTGGGCCATTAGTCTTAACAAAAGCGTCTCACGGATAGGAAGTTGCATGACTAGCACAAAAAAACCCTTTACCACCCAAATTCCACCCAAAATGTGAGGATCGCCCTTAGATTAGTAGGAATTAAAGCATTCATCTTCAATGCGTAGAGTGTGAACCGGTAGTACATTTGATTCTAGAACTTGTTTTGTGATGCATTCCGAGATCGCAAGTGAGACTACACTTGTGTAGTTAGGAATAACTAAATGATAAGAGGCATTAGGATAACCCTTGTTTGATACACGTAATATAATTACTTCTTCCACATTGGTTGAGTAATTCCCCACCCTTTGCGTTGTACTCATTTTTAGTACACGATACCCTAGTTAACCCCTCGAGCCTATCCTTTTCGCGGTTCTCGTGATATTTTGGTTTTCGGAATATCAATGAAGAGCATTGTTTACCCCACCCCAAATATACACCCAAATCGCCTTAGCCTACCCCTTATGCACTCACTTTTAGTGCGGATGTTTGTTATCACCCTAAACCCTTAGTTCAATTATCTAGTTGCTTGCATAAGTTGCTAAGTCGAGTCATATCCTTTGTATACGATTTTGGGACGATTGGGATTCATGGGAAAAGTTAAAGTTTATGAAATAACGGAAGGGAACATTAAATTCAAATTCCCTTTGTTTGCGTAATAATGTACCCCAAGTGTTTTGATCTTTTCAAATCGGGTCAAATTAGTGTTAGAGTAATAAAAACTCAAGTGTAGGGATGTGCCTATAAATCCTAGTATTTTGATGTTATCGTAGAGGATGGTAGAATAAAAGTGTATGAAAAAAAAAAAAAAAAAAAAAAAAAAAAAAAAAATACATACGGGCTACCATCCTACATCTATCTTTAAATTTATGTCTGTTTATTTCCGTTACTAAAGTCTTAGAGTGTCGAGTCTTGGCTTAGCAACACCATTCTTCATATGCAGTTAACATAAAGATTTTTGACTTGCCACCACCAAATAGCCTATCCCACCAAACCCTTATTTCCCTACCGTAAGCCTAACATTACAACCCTTTAAAGACCTCTTTGATAGTCTTTCCTAGGTGCTTACGCCAAAGCGACGGAGGTTTGATCTATTCTCAAGCCTATGGTAATCTATGTACTAGGACCGGTTAATGAGTGTTTATCTTCCATTTTCTATTTTGTTATATTTCATATATACACCGAGAGAGATGTGAGTATCCAAACACCCCATGTGAGGTGCTAGTATGTAATTCGTGCTTGTTATGACTTTTCGGGGCTTATATGTGTTGTGGACGTTTTGAATTAATGCTTCATGACCCCAACTTATAAATTAATTGGCTAAAAGCACATTTGCTTGAGGACAAGCAAATAACAAGTGTAGGGATATTTGATAAGGTTTTAAAGGTACCATTTTGAGGGTCGTTTAAGTCCTTATTTGATCACTTTTGTATCCGTTATTGCTTAATATCGTTCCTTTTCACTTTTTAGGTCTCGTGAAGGCAAAATCTTTGGAATGGCACTTATTTGACGAAATGGCGAATATATGAAGAAAATGGCCAAAGTCGAAATCGAGACACTCACGATTCTTTGAAAGTAGAAGCGCGGCGTCAGGTGCTATTGGTGACGCCTTCCCAAAATTATTGTGACGGGACGAACTCAAACTCGTATTTTCAAGAGGCGGCGTCTAGTGGTGAAAGAGTAGGCCGTCGCTACTCGGGCGGCCTAGATGCAATCCACGACGTCGAAGGCGAAGAGGACGGCGTCACGGACATAAGGTGACGCCGTCGCAAGGTTAACGTGGCCAAGACGAAACCCCAATGGCGGCGACACACGGCGTCACTAAACATAAGGTGGCCGTCGCAATTGTAATCTTATATATAGAATCCGAATTTTTCGGTCTTTGTGTGGAGAGTCTTTGGAGTAAAACCTAAAACCGAACCTAAGGTGTCTTGTACAATATTTTAGGGTTTTAACCCTATCTTACATCAAGATAAGTCTTTGCTTCATTAATTCAATTATGTGTTTGATTATTTGTGTGTATGCTTGCATGTTCTCCATGTCCCGCTAATTTATTTGTGTGTTTGCTTAGGAAGTATGAAACTTAATTATTGAATATTGATTGGTTGTTTCTTATCTTAGTTGTTTTATGATCTAGTAATGCGATAGGTCATTCGTTGTGTACTTAATGCTTGATTCATCTTTGTGAACCTTAGAGTATAATTACCCGAGTGATTGTAGGCTAAACCATCCCAAGAGCGCCTTAGAGTAGGAGTCTATAATCTCTAGTGGGTTTGTAGACAAGACCCTTTGGTAAGTTCAAAGAGTTAGGGAGAAAGCATACCTACAACTTTAGACACACAACGCAACTAGGAATAAGACGTGACACTCAACCATCAATAGGAGATAATTAAGGAGTAATACAAACTAAGTAAACACATTTTAAACTATCATACGAGCACACATTAATTAGACATAGACTCCCACAACCTTAGTTTAGATAATTAGATAATAGTAGAGTAATCGGTAGCAATACCAACCCCCAAATCCAATACCCGAAATTCGTACCTTTCCATTTTCATAAAATATAAAAGATAAAAATAATCTTCCTCAACCTTAACCTTAGCGTAGTAACTCCCTACTAGCATTCCTATTCCCTAGAGAACGATATCAATACCGTGGCTTACCCTAATTACTACACTACAACGATTAGGTTCAACGCTAGGGTGTTATAAAACTTGCTCAAGAAAAGGAAGTTCCTTTGACCCCGAACGACGCGTGTAGCGTTATCGGACAAGTAATCTAAACAAAGAATATTCTAGAATAACAAAGCTTTCCATAAACGAATATAGCGGTTCTTTAACTGCAAAGACTTTGACTTGACGAAGTACTTTGACTTTCACTTAGCGAGACTTTGAATCTCAAAGACTTTGACTTCTTGAAGACGTTGACTTTCATATCCCAACAATCCTCCCTAACTTGAATTCTACTTGCTTGACTTCAAGTTTCCTTTGTATCTTTATCATTAACTTCTGTTAGCCTCTTGGAAAGATTGTATCTTTATCAATTGTCCTTATCTTCAGATTTGTCTTTGTATCCACTGTGCTTGGATTATCATCATCAAAGTAATCTTTATACTTTTAGCAACATTCTTTACAGCAACCTTTATCAGCAACATATCTTTTTAGCAATATTCAGCAACCTCCATCTTCTCAGCAACACAGTAACATATGGCAATTTGTACATCAGATCAGTTTAAGTTTCAGTCTATTCTCATCACTTCCAGGTGTGTAAACTCCTGTGAGAGGTGAATCATTGAAATTTTAATGGATTTTGATGTCTCTTTACCAAAGCCATTAACTCTGGAGTAGCCAAATGTTTAGGTGTGTAAGACCATGGTACATTGATAACCATATGATTTTAGCAAATCATCGACTATCAACATATTTGATTTGTCTTTACCAAAAGTCGTGCCACTTTTGGACTAGTTAGTTCTTACTACCATGGTGAACTAATTACCATATAAATGGTTTTTCCATGACCTTTACCACAAGCCATTTTCTTGTGGGCTAGCCAACTCTTCACATTTCTTGATATGGTGAGTTGATTACCATACAACTTATTAGCAAGTTGTCAACTATATAACGGATTTGAGATATATTTACGAGCCGTTTGCTCATGGATTAGCTTGATTCTTTTGAAAACATGGTGAACGATAACCTACTATTATAACCATCTCAAAACCGTTGTTCTTTGTTAACTTTTGTTTCAAAATATTCTTTACTTAACAAAAGTTTCTCTTTCAAAAATATTCTTGGTTTATCTTTTAGCGAGATTTGGATAAAATCTTGTTTGTCCAGAAGATTTTGAATAAAGTAGTTACTTTTCAAAAGATTTTATGCAATTATAAATCATACCAATATTTATGCTTCATCATCGACCATTGTTGTCCATCGATAAACAATTCGATGACCATCGATCTTTGTTTCATTCTCCTCTTCCACTTCCATTCCATGATCTAACATTCTTCTCATAAGATCCGATGTGAGAGGATATCTTCTTTCTACTAACATATGGATCATTGTTCCATCTTCTAGCTCCAAAACATGCACCCAGTTCATCAAAATATCTCCAACAATTAATTTCCCATACTTCTTGATTATTCCATATAGCATCAATACTTGTCTCCTCAGTTTCAAAGATAGTTGTGAGGTCTCCAAGTAATACTAAACCAATTCCTTCTGATGGAATATGTTCAAAATACTCTTGTACTAGTTGATACAGATGAAACAGGTCTTCTCTATTTATCAAGTGTAGTATGTCCCACAATGAGTTAAACACTCTAAAGCTTTCATCTTCTCTATGGAACATAAGATAATTTCCATCTTTTGAATTTACAACTTCGAATGTAACAATCTTTGACTTCTTTTCTGCAACATCTTTAGCCTTAGGATTCTCAAAATCAACAACTCTAATGTAATTTCTCAGCTCATCAACAGTATCTGATCTCAATTCAACCTTCTTTGATGACTATTCAACTTCAGTTGTTCTTTTTCTCTTTAAGCTTCTTTTAGTATCAACCTCCTTTTGCTTATCATCCTTAAAAGAAACAATACTTTCAACTCGCTTCTGATAAGCTTCTCTAACATTTGTATACAAATCTTTCATCTCTATATAATTCAACTTTGATAATCCAGTATAACCTTGACCTTTCAAGTAAGCCATCATTGCATTTCTTTCTTTAGCCTTACTCATTGGTCTTCTAGGTAAAGCGGTTTTTCCGAGATAGCGACTTGACATTCAATTCATCTTGTAATTTCTTAGCTGCTTCTTCATTCTTAGCTTCTTCAAAATCAGCTTCAGCATCCAATTCAGCTTGTACCTTTTTAGCAGCTTCCTTATTCTTAGCCACTTGAACTGCTCTAATTTCTGCCAAAGTCAGCTTTTTCTTCTTCCTTGTTTCCACCAGCTTACCTTTTCCTTTATCTTTTGGATCTATAACTGGTTGAGAAACTTGTGGTTGTTCTTCAGTAACACCTGGAATGCTAACACCTCTTGGTCTTGAAAAGTTGTGCAATATTTCAGCTACAGTTTCATCATCACTTACAGTATGCACTACTTTTGGTGTATCAGCTTCCTCTTGTATAAAAGTAGAAGGACCAGCTTTTTCTTCATGTAAAACAGTCGAAGGACCAACCTCTTCTTCAAAATCTAAACCCTTGGTGTAATTAGCTCTTGTCTATGAGTTTCTTGAAGACCAGTACTTTGATCAGCATCACCTTGATCATCAGTACCTTGAACACTAGTTCTTTAAACTTCAGTTCTTTCAGACTCAGTACTTAGAATATTAACATGTACATCAGTACTTTGAGGTTCATCTTATTTTTCTTCATAAAATCCAACATCTTCTTTCAAATTCTCTTGCTCTAAATTCCTCCCCAATTGGACAGAAGAATGCTGTTGAACCTTTGTGCCTGTAGAAGCTGTCTTGAAATGTTTTCTTTTCTTCCTTTCAGCCTTGACCCATAATCTGTGATGTGTGACTAAAGGCCAGACAGACCTCTTAAGTCTTCTAAACTTGATCTTCATCTTTGCTATTAGTGCAGCTTGAGCTTCAGTTATCTTCTTTAATCGTACTAGCTCCCTTGTCAGAACATAAATATTCAGCACCTCTCCTTCAAGGGGTATATCAGCTGCATTTCCTCCAGAAGATGATGAGGGAATAGGGATATCTAGTTCTGACTCAATAGGTGGAGTATCATGGTGAGATGAGGTAGGAGAAACTGTAGTACCTTCGTTGACATCAGTACCTTGAGAAGTAGTTCCTTGAGATGCAGTACCTTGAGAAGCAGTACCTTCAGTTGAAGCAGTACCTTCTCTTTCATTACTAGCTTCGGCCTCATCTCTAATAGCTTGAACAATCTCCATCATTGAAGTAGTCAATGGAGTGTCCCTTCCAGTAAACAAATCACTCTTCCTAGCCATGAAGGTGAATATTTTGGCTGGTTGTACCACAACAGGTAATAGACTTGAAGGTTTAGGTACATATTGAAGTTGTTTATTCAAGAAGACTTGAATAAATCTTGGATACATCAACCAGCGCGATCCATGAGAGATGTGAGATAGCATTCCATCCAAAATTAGCCTTGAAAAATTGAAAATTCGATTTGTAGCCAATCCCACTAAAGCAGAAGCTATATTCGAACCAAATTGCTCCCATGAAGTACTTTTAGCACTAATACAATGAAGCCATACATGAACCAAGTACTTCCATTGTGGACTTAATAAGGGTTTCTTGAAAGTTTGTTCAGTTAAGGACCCTTCATACCCAATGTCTCTGAATGTATCCCAAATTAATTGTTTATCAAAACGAACAGCTCCTTCTTCATCATCAAACAATAGATCTTCACGAATTGAAGCTTCAGAAACCATGACTATCCTTCGAGCAACTTTGGCTTGAATATACGATTCATCATTCTCCATGTGAGCCCTAGCAGTTGCCCAAAACTGTTGAATCCATGGCTCAATTATATCTGGTTCCATTAAAAGTGCATAACTAATTGGAGATCCAGTGAGAAAATCAATGATGCCATGGAAGATGACATTAGCTTCAGTCTTATCCAAATTTTCCACCATGTTGTGTTTAGAAACGGTGTTACGGTTCGCCATTGATGAGTGTAGAAGTGATTGATTCAATGGATAGGTAAGTGTGAGAGAGAGATATATGGAAAAGATTGATATGAATAAAGATAAGAGGGAAAAGCATAAGGTATTTATTTATAGGTGAGATTTGAAAAATCACAGCCCATAATATCAAAGTTACCGTTAGTGTGTTTTACCCCTTAATATTACCGTTGGAACAGTACGTTAATGTTGGAATCACTCCTAAACCTTAATTCAAGTGTTTGTTACTCACATGTAATAGGTAGCTTATTATGGCCTTTATGTTTGTTTAAGGTCAAGCTTATGTAGAAGGCCCATAAGCTTAGGCCCATGTCCAATAAGGAAAAGGGAAGGAGTGAGAGTGTTGCCCTAGCTCCTTGCCTATAAATACTCTTGTAAACCTTCACTTGAAGGTTGGTTGTTCAAGTTATTTTCTTTCACTCACTCTCTACGCATAACCGTTTCCTCTATATCGTGTGTGTGTGTTTGGATACTTGTTCAATCGCCTCTCTATTTCTTTCTATGTTGCTTGTGTTGTAAAACTAGTGACCTAACAGTGGTATCAATCGCCTAACTAGTTGGGTGAATCGTTATTTCTTGAAGTGGGTTTTGGTCCTACGCGTAAGAATAACATGTTAGGAATTAGAAATTCCAGGTATTAAAGAGTCGATCACCTCAAGTATATGTAATCGTTAGAAAGCTCGTAGTCGTAGTTCTTTTAAGTCAAGTAGTATTTAGTTAAGTAACACCGTGGAGGACGGACGGGTCTTTACCCACTGTATGCCCGATCCATGACCCGTTGTGTGGCGTTTTATTGTAAGACTATAAATACTCTCTACCTTCCAAGGTAGAGTTGGAGCTCATAATAATATTTTCTTTCTCTCACTATAGTTCCCAACTCTCTTCTTTTCTCTCACTAGAACTTTCTCTCTCTAACATACTTATCGCCTACTTTGATCATGGTTTAGAGTGTTTGTGAAATCAATATCCTACAATTGGTATCAAGAGCCATGGTTTGATCACTCATCTTTCATGCTCTTTGTTTTGGTGGATTTCATAAGGTTTTGGTGTATTAAGGGTTTAGGAGAGTTTGATTCATTTGATGTATTCTAGTGGTAAAGCTTGAATTTTGCTTGTACTTTTGTGTTTAGGATCATCATAAGTGTTTATGTTTTGAATTGGAAGGCTTAAATCATTGTGGTTTGGTTGTTTTGGATTGATAAAGTGGTTATTTGTGAAAAAAAGGACTAAGCGAGTTGTGTCTCGGACTTGTGTTTCTTCAAAGCGAGTTGCTTTGTTATTTAATGCGAGTTGGTACATGCGACTTAGCTGTTTAGCGAGTTGATATTTATGCTACTTGGGTTCTAAGCGAGTTGTTTCTTTAAGCGACTTGAGATCTAAAGCGACTTGCTACTTAGCGAGTTGTAACGTTAGCGAGTTAACTTAAGCGACTTAGTGTTCAAGCGAGTTGATTGTGTTGCGAGTTGAGACTAAAGCGAGTTGGCTATTTAGCGACTTGATTAATTAAGCGAGTTGAGTGTGTTAGCGAGTTGTTGCTTATGCGAGTTGTGTGTTTAGCGACTTGTTCATTTAGACCTTTTCTTCTTCGTGTTACATTCTTACGGTTGTTCTTTTGGTTTAGTAAAATCCCGTGAAAGAATCAATTTCGGTTTAATCAAAGAATTGTAAAATCCGTAGAGCTTGAAACATGTCTACAAACGTTCCTACTATCATCTCCATCTGTTTCCGAGGATGTTCAAGCGGTGGTTCGGATACTCGTCCACCCATGCTTGTGAATCGACTACGACTCTTGGGCTCAACGAATTAGATTGTCTTGTCTTGGAAAGGAAAATGGAGTCAACATTCTCAAATCCATTGATGAAGGACCGTATCGGGTTGAGGCGACTAGAGATGTACTTGATCTAATGAAGATGGAACTCGATTTACGGAATGGACGGACCAAAAATGTATGATGAGCTTGATGATAAGGAGAAAAGAGATTCGATGTCGATATCGGGGCTTCTAACATTGTTCTTCAAGGTCTTCCTAAAGACATCTACAAGTCGATCAATCACAACACCGATGCAAAGGGTATGGGATAATGTCAAGATGCTTCTCTCGGGTTTCGAATTAACTATGGAAGAGAGAATCACAACTCTATGTGAACTTGAACACTTCAAGATGAAACCGGATGAGAGTGTCTATGAGTACTATGTGAGATTTCATAAGTTGGTGAATGATATGAGGAACATCGGAATGACTATGCCTAACATTCAATTTGAACTCAAAATTTGTGAACAACATGAATCCGAATGGCACAAGTTTGTTATACGTGAAGCTCACTAAAGGATTGAAGAATACGAATTATGAGCAACTCTATGCCTTCCTTCTTGAATGAGAGATATGCCATGTTTGAAAAGATGATTCTTAATCGGTTCAAAACCAACCGAGGAGAGACAAGCTCATCTAATGACTCAACCGCCTTCTACTCAAACATCGAATCACAACCAAAGCCTCACAAGTCATACCCATGGGTAATGGTAATCACAAACTCATTCCCGATCCTATGTTCAAACAAGTCGATCTTCGATGCACACGTGGGTAACATCATTAATCAACTAGCTCTTACGATTAGTCAAAACATGAATTCTCTCCCACAAACCAACAACAACCTCGAGCGACATCTAACCCACACAATCAAGCTTTGTTAAAGATGGGAGGATCGTGGTGCAACCGATTCGGGAAAGACAATATGATCGGGGAAGAGGTGGAGGTGGTAGAGGTTATGTTGGTAATCGTAATCGAGGAAGGAATGGTAATCAAGGTCAAGCTAAGCCGATCAAATGTTATAAGCGTGGTGGTGAGGACACATTGCAAGAAAGCGCACATCTCCAAACGTCCACGAATCGCCGATTACTTCGAGAGATAAGATCTTGCTTGTACAAGCTCGGGATAATGGTGCTTCTTTGGATGAAGAGGAACTGTTGTTTCTTCGAGGGCAATGCCAAGACCTATGATGCGAGATGTGGATGAGCGGCCTATTCGGAGATAGGTCACAATCATCGAATGCCTTTCAAGTCGGCGATTGTGATGCATACGACTGATGTGGATGATGGACCCATCGCACACACAATTTTTATGGCTAGCATTTCTCCAATGGTTTCTCCCAAGGTCTCATCTTCACCACAAGCTGGCCCATCCAAAGACAAACTCATCTCGAGGTATTAAAACTATACGATGATCTTGATGTGCAAAGATGCATGACAAAGTACAAGTAATCGAAACTATTGTATCAAATATTGAAAATATGGGTAATATCAATGTTGTCCCATATGATGAATATGTGGAACAAAGTGAAAGTGAAGTTGTACCAAGTGATGCATCTTCGCGATCAACAATGACTATATCTTTGATGAATACACTTGCATGTGCCTCGATGATTACGTAATTTTCGAACTAAATGCCTATAAAGAGCGTGTTGCTATATATGAACAACGTGCAAAATGTGAGTTGACCACTCGTGAGCGGAAATGGATGACCAAGTGCGCATAATCATTAGAAAAATAATTTTCGAGAAGAAGTATTAAAACAAGAATTAAATTCCTTGCAAGAAAAGCTTTCTAAAGCGCTAGCAAAAACAAGAACTTCAAGAAAATGTGAAAATGCTTAAGCAAAATTTAATACAAAGGAATCAAAACTTTTAAAAGATTTTCTAATCGAAAACTTTGAAAAACAAACTTGAAAACAAGTTGTACATACAAGGGAACACCATTGATTCACATGATCACTAAGCATAGAGTCTTAGCGATAAGCATAGCATTCCCCTTATTGAGGAACCAAATCCAGAGGTTATTAAAAGGCTAGAAATGCTCATAAGGTTCTTTATGATGGCATTGAAATCCTTAAACCTAGACAGAAACCTAGTTGCGTTGAATGCACCGAGGAAGATAAGAAATCTAGATGAAGTCACTAGGAAAAGATGAACAAGAAATTAGATGATCCTAAATGTAAAGAGAAGAAAATAAAGATCACACCCCATGACTACAAGAAGGAAAACTGGATTTCCTTGAACAAGTTTAAGCCTCGGACTTTGTTGACTCCGAACAAGTTTTTGGAAAATAGATCTAGATAAGGTAAATTTGAAAATATTGTTGAAACAAACCCTCCCTTTGGAAAATGCCTAGAAGCGATGTGTATCCTCCTAATACACCAATGCATCTTGTTCCTAGAACAATTGCCACTAAAAGCAAGACCTTAATTAGCCAATATGTTATCTTTCAACTATTTGTTGATTTTGAGAAAACTTGCAAGAAAAGGATCACACCCATTGGTATAATCGAAGGAGAAAGGGGTTTTGAGCAAATGAAAGAATGCTATTTAATCGAGGTCATGCCTTTCTTTAAACTTCTAAAAGATCACTTTGAGAGTCTTAAAGGGGATAGATACCGATATTAAGGGAATGGAAAGGAATTTGATGCAATGATAGTTGAGGTTAGTGACTATGAGCGAGCACTAAAATATAATGAGATTGAGAGGAAGAACTTGCATACACTAAATGAGAACCCGATTTCGAATGTATTGCTCAAGATGTGTTCTACAATCGCTACTAACTGTTCTATTAATGCTTCTCGATTCCATGAACTATCTGTTGCTTTGAAAGTCTCTCATGATCGTGTCATTGAGGTTGAAAAACTAACTCGAACTAAATGAGAAAATTGAACCGGATGATCACGACAATTTGGTTAAACATTTTTCTAAACTAGAAGTTGAGCATTTTAATTTACAACTAAAATATCAACATCTTAAAGAAAATGTCAAAACTTCAAATATCAAGACATCCTCGGATGCTCCGAGTTTGATGTAGTTTTCAAATTAGCAAACGTGATGAATGATTCAAGCTCATTGCAACACTATCGAAAGTTGAAAGCCCAAATCTCTCAATTAAAGGGTCAAACGAACAATGCGATGGTCCCAAATGCCTCCTCCTTTAGATTCTCGAATTCTCAAAACTTTCATCTTCAAAACTTAGTAAATGCTTTACAAAAGGAAAATGAGGTTTTCTTGAAGAAAATGAAAAGGTTAAACGTCATTTCAATGAATTATTTGAATCTATAAAGGTCACTCGTAACAAAAATAACGAAACGGTATCCTCGTTACAAAAAGAAATTGAGAATCTAAAGAGTCGTGTAAAAGGGAAGATGCCAATGACCAATGGGAGAATGGTGTATCAAAGGTACATGTCTTGTAATAAATATGCTTTGTTTGTGAAATATGTTCCTCCTCATCTTAGGAATAACAAACTTGCTATTCAAACATATTTCTCATACCTTAAGGACACCTAGAATGTCTCCGTGAGATTGTAGAAGAGGATAAGTTAGAGAAACCAGATGATAATGCAATTGGCCATGCATGCTTATATGCCAAACGATCTCAAGAACTTCTAGAATGCCTAATTACAATATACCCTAAAACCTTAGGTGAGCAAGTCAATCCCTTGATACCGTGTTCTATGCCTAGTGCCAAGCATGCAAGTCACTCAATGCCAAATGTTATGAATGTGAACCCTAATGTGCCTTCAAGTAGTTCAGATTTCAAATCTGTTAGTGCTAAGAATGTGAACTCGAGTGTGCACTCTAGGTGTTCTAATCCCAGCTATTCAAGTGTTAAAAAGTTAATCTTAGTGTGCTGCATGTAGCTCGGATCCCAAAGACATCTAAGCAGTGAAGCAAATAGTAGCCAAACCAACTAATGTTCCCATTCCTCTACAGAGTAATCGGTGAAATTAAAGCAAGCGGTCAAAGTCTCAAGACAATACAAGGAAGGACACGACCTCGCAAGCTAAGAATGTGCATTGGAAGAAAGTAGAAGACCTACCTAGGAACTTTAAGTTTGAGTTGAATAAAACGAATCGTGTTGATTCTAGTATTAGCCATAGGCGCATTGTAATTAATTCAATTCGACACTATTTGCAAACCTTGTATTAATGTCGCTTGAATTACATTTCTAATCATGAATGTGGTGTTAATGTTTTGCCTAATGATGTTAATTGTCCAATTAATATTGTTAATGCTAAAAATCATGCTAAGAAGGCTAAAAGGCAAAAGCGAAAGAAAGTTAGAAAGCGGTGGAAACCCACAGGAAGAACATTTAGTAAGATAGGCTATTATTGGATACCATTGGTCATAAGACTAATCGACAATGCCCACTAGAAAATGGATGCCTCTTGGTAGATCTATTCCTTAAGAAGTGAGCACACCGTGAGCAGGGCTAATAAAGACACTAGTACCGCATCTATTCACAATGATTCCACCGCCCTATTTTCGATATGAATGCTTCTATTTCGATGTGGGTGTTCCAACCATTGTTACTAACCAAATGGAACCCATTCTTGCATGGGGATCCCAATTATCCGATTATCCATTCTTGTCTCGTGTTCAACTGCAGATCGTTCAAATCGTTACGTGGTACACGGACTCATTTGTTCCAAGCATATGATTGGCGACCGGTCACGGCTCATGAACTTCGTGAGCAAATTCATCGGAGACGATTAGATTCGGAAATGATCATTTCGGTGCAATTATGGGTTATGGTGATTATGTTGTGGGTGATAGTGTCATCTCTAGAGTATACTATGTGGAAGGTCTTGGTCATAATCATTTCTCTGTTGGTCAATTCGTGATTACGATCTAGAAGTAGCCTTGAAAACATACTTGTTTTGTTAGAGAACTTGATGGTAAGGAATTGTTACGAGGAACTCGTGGGTCAAATCTTTACACCATCTCTATCGATGATATGATGAAGTCTTCTCTATTTGCTTGTTGTCAAAGGCCTCGAAAACAAAGTCATGGTTATGGCATCGTCGTCTAAATCACTTGAACTTCGCACCATCAATGATCTCTCCGAAAGGACTTAGTTGTAGGTTTACCTAGACTAAAGTATGAAAAGGATCATCTTTGTTCGACATGCCAATTGGGAAAAAGCAAAAGTATACCCATAAACCCAAACCTACAAACTCAATCACAAAGTTCTTCATACCCTTCATATGGATCTATGTGGACCAATGAGAGTGCAGAATATCTTTGGGAAGAAATATGTTAGTTGTGGTTGATGATTACTCTAGATTCACTCGGGTCAAGTTCTTGAGGACAAAGGATGAAACTCCCGATATCATCATCAAACTCATCAAACAAATTGCAGGTTCGACTTAACAAAACCGTCGTAATTATCCGAAGCAGACAATGGGCGGGTTTGTTAACAAACAACTTAGTGAATTTTATGAAAGCATTGGAATAAGCCATCAAAGAAGTGTTCCACGAACTCCTCAACGAGCGGTGTAGTTGAAAGACTAAATCGAACTCTTGTAGAAGCCGCTAGAACAATCTTGATTTACTCAAAGGTTCCAATGTTTCTCCTGGTGAAGCTATTGCCACTTGCATGCTACACACAAAATCGTTCCTCGATTCACACTGTTCATGGAAAAACTCCATATGAACTTGTCCACAATAGAAAACCTAATCTCTTTCCTTCGTGTGTTTGGTGCATTGTGTTATCCAACTAATGAGGGTCAAGACTTAGGCAAACTTAGAGCTAAAGCAGACATTGGAGTTTTGTAGGGTATGCACCAAACAAAAGGGATACCGAATCTACAACAAAAGAACCCGAAATATCATGGAAACAATTCACGTTACGTTTGATGAGTGACCGGTCAAATGGCTCCTGGACAATTTAGTTCAGGACCCACACTTCAAAACGGTCCCATTGGTTCATCCCTTGTTCCAAACTCTTCTCAAGAAACTCCATATGTACCTCCATCTGAAGATGATTTAAAGAAATTTTTTGATCCTATGTTTGATGAACTTTATGATCCAAGTACCAATGAGGTGTCGATTCCTTCAACAGAGGTTGCTCATATTCACGTGAATGAAGACAATCCTCGGCCTCAATATCTTTAAGTCAAGAAGCGCTCTTGCTGATCCTTGATCTCATCAACAAATCATCATTCTTCAAATGTACATCATGGAAATGTTTCGCATCAATGATGAAGTTAATCCCTTTGCTACTCTCGAAGATGCTCCATTCGAAAACATATTTGCTCTCGAATCTTCTTCGAACCATCTTCTTGAGGAGACATCGACTCTACTTCTTGGTCCCTCAACAACTACCACATGAAAACCTCGGAAAATGGACTCACGATCATCCATTAGACAACATCAATGGAAATCCTCTCGTCTTGTATCAACACGGAAACAACTTGCAACCGATGCCTTATGGTGTTTCTTCAACTCCGTACTCTCAAAGATCGAACCAAAGGATGTTAAACCGCCATGAACGAAGACAATGGTTCAATGCTATGCAAGATGAAATTCATGAGTTTGATCGACTTGATGTATGGGAGTTAGTACCGCTCTAGAATGTGCCATGATTATTGCTCTAAAATGGATCTTCAAAGTGAAACTAGATGAGCATGGTGATGTATTGAAGAACAAGGCTCGATTAGTTGCTAAAGGATACCGTCAAGAGGAGGGTATCGACTTTGAAGAATCTTTTGCTCCGATTGCTCGAATCGAGGCAATCAAAATCTTTTGGCTAATGCTGCTAGTAAGAACATGGTGGTCTATCGGATGGATGTGAAGACGGCATTTACGAGCGGAGATCTTAAAGAAGTCGCTCTCGTCGACCAACTGAAGGATTTGTAAATCAAGAGCATCCTACTCACATTTATCGTTTGAAGAAGGCTCTTTACGGTTTAAAGCAAGCTCCAAGGGCATGGTATGATACCTTGTCAAAGTTTCTTCTATCTACCGGATTTTGCAAAGGAGCATTGATCCAACATTGTTCACCGTGAAGTCGAGGCAAACATTTAATTCATGTTCAAATTTATGTTGATGATATCATCTTTGCCTCGACCGACCCCAATGAGTGTGACCGTTTTCAAATGAAATGAGTTCAAAATTTCAAATGTCAATGATGGGACAAATGTCATTTTCTTGGGATTACAAATTTCACAAAGTTCCGGAGGCATTTTCATAAATCAATCTAAATATGCAATCGAGATCTTAAAGAAATTTGGATTTGATTCAAGTGACCTGTTGACACTCCCATGATTGATCGATCCAAACTAGATGAGGACCACTCGGGGATCATGATTGATCAAACGAAATATCGTAGTATGATTGGATCCACGATGTACCTCATCGCTAGTAGACCGGACATCTTGTTCATTGTTTGCATGTGTGCTAGATACCGTGCTAAGCCTACTAAAAAGCACCTTGAAGCGGTTAAGCGGGTCTTCGGTATCTCCAAGGAACCATCAACATGGGTCTTTGGTACCGAAGGACTCCGGTATGTCACTAACGACCTATGCAGAGATCCGATCATGCGGTGTCAAGATACTCGTCAAGTACATCCGGAGGTGCTCGGTTTTGGGTGATAAGCTTGTGAGTGGTCTTCAAAGAAGCAAATGAGTACTTCTATTTCCTCTACAAAGGCTGAATACATAGCCATGTCATCTTGTTGTGCTCAAATCTTATGGATGAGATCTCAATTATCGACTATGGCTTTGAATTCAACAAAATCCCTCCAGATCTTGTGACAATAAAAGTGTTATTGCTCTCTCATGCAACAACGTTCAACACTCAAGAGCAAAGCATATCGACATTCGACATCATTTCATCGGGGAACAAATGGAAAAAGGTGTGGTGGAACTCTATTTTGTGAGGTCCGAATATCGGTTAGCGACATCTTCACCAAAGCTCTTCCAAGAGAACGTTTTGAGTTTATTCTTCCACGTCTTGGCTTGAAAAGTCTTCAACCGAAACACTCAAACGTCTTCGGAGGAAGACGAGGAGTAAAGGTCTATCTTCATCTATCTCTTGTATATATCTATTCGAAAAACAAAATACAAAATTATAAAACCCTCAAAAATCAAGCAGAAAAATATAAAACCTTCAAAATCCATAAAATCAAAATTGAAAAATCTTCAAAAATATTGTCAATTTGTTATGTTTTTCTCGGTTCGATAATATCTACGGTCTTCAGTGCTGTCATTCAAAGAATGACACGGACTTTAGATGTTGTTCAATTCTTAAAAAAAAAAAAAAAAAATCAAAAATCAAAAATATTTTTGGGAGAAAGAGAAACATTGGTTTATTGTCATTTCAGCAATAACCGCTTTTCAAAGAAAGAACGAGAACCATGCTTTACCATGTTTTCAAATCCCATGCTCTGTTTCTATAAATATTTATCTGCTGAAAACTAAGCGCTTTGAAAAATAACTCGGTCTCTATTTTTGATAATCATAGGACTTATTTGTCAAAATCTCTATCTCTCAATCAACAACCTATGTCATTGATTGAGGGGAGAATGATTTCAATTAAATTAAAAGTTATTTGGCATTAAATTGTTTTCAAAAGATGTACATGCATGTTTTATCAATGGAGTTTTAAAGTCTAAAAATCGATCCTTATCGCTTAAAACGCTTTCATAATCAAGTCACAATTTCCTTAAAATCTTTCAAAATCAATTTAAATCAATAAGAGATCACAAATCTCAAATGATTTGATAATTGTGATCGGGGAGAATGTGTGATTTAAATTGATTTAAAGCGATATTTCGGTAAATGGTTTTATGAGGATGTACATGCTATCCTTCCCACATGTGAAACGATTTCAAATTTTCCATGCACATGTTGAGGGGGAGCATCTATCTTAAACCTATGTTTTTGAAACGTGATCATTTATCTCAATGTGCAGGTTCTCTCTAGTATGTGCAAAACTCTTTTCAAACCTCGAGGCACATATTGAGGGAGAGCAAACTTTTGGAAACCTCATCCTTCCTCAAAATGCTTTATCCACTTGATTCGATTTGGGAAGTGATGTTGATATATTTTAGAAAATGGTATTCAAAGAAATTAATTCTTCCTCTTGCCTCCGTGTGCAAAACGATTTCAAACAATTCATGCACATGTTGAGGGGAGCACTTATTCTAAAAATATCAAAAACAATTCGGTACAAAATGTTTTGATAATATATCATAAGTATCGGATTGATTTTCAAATGGTTTTCAATTGGTTCCAATGGCGGATGAACAATACCAAATAGACCGACCAACTTTACTTTATATACGGTGATATAAGGATGATAAGGTTAGGTATGTGTTCCATGATCCGCGAGTAATCGGAGGGATCTACCTAGGACTATCCACTAGTTAGTGTAGAGTTCTTAGGTATGATGATAAAAGGAGAAAATGAGATATGGGAAGAGTGCGGGATGAGACCGAGCTAATCTTGAAATTAACCCAACAAGGCTCTAGCTATGAAGTCTCGGTAAGCATGAAGGGTTGATGAATTAAAAAGAATTGAATGAGAAAAGGGTGAAAACAAATAGCCCTCCATATATTCAACCTTAGGGTAAACCGGTTCAATTCATATGCTCTCGATGGTAACATCGGTATTGAAGACAAGACGTCATGGACCCGGTGGACGCATCGCACTTCAACTTTCCAAACCACTCAAGATCCTCTTAAAAGGACTTGTTTCATTCTCACGGGAACCAACATTATCTATCGACTTTCTCTTAGAGATTGTTGATATTGAAGAAGGAGACCTCTCCCTAGTCTCCCACACAGATCCAAATATGCACATATTGAGTCTAGAGCCACGAGATCATCAATAAATCTCATTAGGACACTTTCAATGAAGACTCTCTGTTTCACACAATGTGGAAAAGAGATTATATCTTGAGTCCCACGCATTATCCTTGTGGTTTTGCGGAACATCCGAGTGATATGTGAACATATTCACAATGAAGATGGAAAACCTTCTCGAGCAAACATCAAACAAGCTCTCGGTAGGTGGCATGTGAGATCTATTATATAGATCAACCATGTGACAACCGAATGAAACAATGGGCGATTCAATCTCTTGAATCAATCTCGGTTCAGTTATGGATTGACGGATACCTTTGAAAACCGGTCTTTGTGCTTAATAACTCTTTTCTTTAGCACATCGACCGTGTACTAATTTTTCAAATCAAAAGGTGTTTTATGATTGATAATTGATTTTCAATAAAACCTTCGTTGTATTGCAAAAACAATCTCTATTGAGCAATACACGAT
This sequence comes from Chrysanthemum lavandulifolium, assembly GCA_022545495.1. Classification (NCBI taxonomy): domain Eukaryota; kingdom Viridiplantae; phylum Streptophyta; class Magnoliopsida; order Asterales; family Asteraceae; genus Chrysanthemum; species Chrysanthemum lavandulifolium. Next base: position 56,433,159 of record CM040244.1, on the reverse strand, counting down.
TGTTTTTCAAATCTCTTTTCATCAATCGGTGGACTTAAATTATTTGGTTCACTCACTCCGTGTTGTCTTCTTTGAGATGCTCGGTTTGAGAACAACTAGAGCATTGCGAAACCCTGTCAAGGAAATTCTTGAATTATACCGATCACGAGTAAGTACTTGTCTTGATCAACGGGAACCGTGGGCGTGTACCTTAATTCAACGAAAGTGATCAAAGACACTTTCATGCGATTTATTGCTAATCGTTGTATGCGGTACACCCGACGTTTGTAGTGATCGGAATGAAGCGGTCAATCCATAGCCGCATGCTCACTTAACACATTCATCTCAAAAGAAATCATGATTAGTGCATCAATGACTCGATATTTTCACTTCATGCTTCGCTACGCCGCCAATATCATGAATCAACGAAAGCTTCCGCTACTCGATGAAAAGATATCATGATCCGTAATGTAAGCATGTCGGTCCTAAAGTCACAACATCACATGATACCAACACCACAAAGGATGTCTCGAGATTTTTGATAGTGATGATCTCAAAAGTGGCTCAAATTTATTATCACGTGGATCATTAAAGACCTCCACTGATTAACCAAACATGCAATGAGAAGAATCAATGACTACGAGCCTCGGAGCAAAGTACTACATCAAGAATGCAAGAAATTTTTTAATGTAATATCTATCTGTATTCAATATAATTTTAGTACAAGATTGAGGTGACCTCCTTAGGGGAGATTGTTAGGAATTATAAATTCGGTATTAAAGAGTCGGTCACCTCAAGTATATGTAATCGTTAGAAAGCTCGTAGTCGTAGTTCTTTTAAGTCAAGTAGTATTTAGTTAAGTAACACCGTGGAGGACGGACGGGTATTTACCCATCTGTATGCACGATCCACGACCGTTGTGGGCGTTTTATTGTAAGACTATAAATACTCTCTACATTCCAAGGTAGAGAGTTGGAGCTCATAATAATATTTTCTTTCTCTCACTATAGTTCCCAACCTCTTCCTTTCTCTCACTAGAACTTTCTCTCTAACATATGGGGTGAGCATATCGACCGAACGAACCGGACCGACCGACCGACACGGACCGAGACCGGACCGACCACATTGCATATCCCGTCCGCGGTCTTGATTTTGGGATAATCGGACCTCGGTCCGGACCAAAACCGACGAATTTGGCCTTGTTGGACCGGACCGATCAAGGACCGACCGGACGGTGCCTCGGGACTTCGGACGAGACCGACCGACCACATTCGGTCATTTCATTTGAAAAATGATCACATTCGGTCTCGGTCTTGTTGGGTTTAAAGGCGAACTCGGTTTTCGGTCCGGTCCAGTCTTGGCGGTCCGGTCCGGCCTATAAATACTTTTCCCGACCGTTCACACCCCTACTCTAACATATTTATACGCCTACTTTGATCATGGTTTAGAGTGTTTGTGAAATTCAATATCCTACATAACAAGATACTTTGGTTCGCTTAAAACTTGTTTTTACACTTTTTAATCCAAGATTCTTGTACTTTCAACGTTTTAAGGTGTTAAAATATTTGTTTTGGCAAAAGTTTCAAACTTTACGCGTGGATCTAAGTTTTTAAGCTTGTTTTGTTCGTGGGTGAAGTTCTACGCGTAACCCGTTTAGCCGTTTTTGGTTCATCAACGTTCACACTTTTGTGTTATTTTGATGCTATTAACGCTATTCCATAACAAAATCGGTTTAGAAACAAATTTGGGCATATTCATTTTTACGAGTAAGATTACGCGTATCAAAACCCTAATCTTACGCGTAACTTTATCCGTGGTTTGATCTTGAGCGTGGTTTACTCCGTGTTTTCTTGCTTGGATAAGCACGAAAATACGTCGACTTTGGATATCTTTTGCACTGTGATAGTGTAAAAGATCATTTGAGCAAAACCCTAAACTTACGCATAAGCATAAAGCTTACGCGTAGAAATCCTACGCATAAGATTCATCTTACGCCTAAGCCAAGTCTTACGCATAAGGTAATCCCACGCATAAGTTTCTACGCCTAACTTTGTGTCTACGCATAATTTTAGAGTCTTTTCCATACTTACGCGTAAGCTAAATTCTACGCGTAACTAGTGATTGTTACGCGTAACTTTGGTGTTTTTACGCATAAGTGCTACTTGGATTATTGTGATTTCTACGCCTAAGGACACTTCATCAATTAAGGTTCATTCGACTACAAAGATCCATTTTTTAACACAAGTTAATCAACATGTCACAACCACCATACTCTAACTATTTCCCTTACACTTATTCTCAACGACAACAACAACTAAGTCCACAACATCAACAATGGAATCAACAACAAGCAATTTATCAACAACAATTTAATCAACAACATACTCCACAACTTGGAGCAATTCCTCCACCACAAATGGTTCAAACACCGCCAAGCCTTCAAGTTCAACCCTACACAAACGATTTCAATCAACATCCATCAAGGAACACTATGAAGGAACCCACTTGGTTTGCAAAGATGTGTGAAGCTTTAAGCGACCAACAATCAATTCATGAGGTCGGATCACTTGATAGACCTCCAATGCTAACTCCAGAAACTACGATTAATGGGTGATAAGGTTCTTTAGGTTTTGTGATCCGAAGATGCCACATGGAAAGTTCTTAAAGAAGGTTATCTTGGAAGGTCCATTTGAGATGCCTCTCGTCATTGTACCCGGAGATCCAAATGCTATTCCACCAAGAGATGAACAAACGAACATTGCTATCATGCAGACTTGAATCCTCAAGAACTTCTACACTATGAAGCGGATGAGCTTGCAATGGAATATATCCTCTTAGGATTACCAAACCCAATTCTTCGTAGTGTTGATGCTCAAAAGACCGCACGTAAAATGTGGGATCATATTCGTCTTCTTATGGAAGGATCAGACTCAATCGGGAGGATTTGGAATCCAAAATTTACTTGGCTTATGAACACTTCATGATTGAACACGAGAGACACTAGAGTCCTATCATCTTCGATTTTCGACATCATCAATGATTTGGATAAACACAACATCATCATGCCAAGAATTGCGTGAATACTAAGTTCCCGAGTAGTCTTGGTCCCGAATGGGAGAAGTATGTCATTTTTCTCCGTCAGCGAAGAATATGCATCATTCTACATATGGATTGTTGTACGATTACTTGAAGCCTCATGAAAAGGAAGTTGATCGGGAAAGGATTCTCCGTGCTCAAATTGCTCCACCTACACATCCGGAAAATCAACAACTTGCCTTATATGCTCAACAAAGTTATCCTCCTCAACAAGCAACTCAACCAAGCGCCTCGGTCACACAAAACGATCATTCACAAAGAACAATCTCAACAAAATCAATTGGTTCCATACAACAACACCAATGCTCAACCAATTGTCGGTGAAGCTAATGAGGACATCGATCCGTTCAAGCATTGCAACAAGGATTTGTTATGATTGCTAATGCTTTTGGCCGTTATACCAACAAATCAAACAATCGTATTCGTTCCTCATCTAACACACGAAATCAGTGTTGTGAACAATGGACGAGTTGAAGTTCGTAATCGTGGATATGGTCGTCCGATGGGCGGTGGTCAAGGGTTTAATGCTACGGTAGGAACAACAACGAGCTCAAGTGGTGGAGCAGAAATGCGAGAATGGGTTGGTGATCTTGATGCTACAACTACAATGAGAAGGGACACTGCTAATGCATGCCCAAAGCCGAGAACTAGGGGTAGTGCTTATTTCAAAGAGGCTCTTTATTTGGCTCTTAAGGATGAAGCGGTAGATCTCTCACAGACAAAGAACAGAGTTTTATGGCAAATGCGAGACTCAGATTATGATATGGAGGACTTGCGAGGCTAATGCGCAGATTATGTTGACGGCTAATATGCATGAGCTACACACGAGTGACACACAGCCCAGTGTATGACATCGATGGCTTGTCTCGGTACCGAACAAACCATATTTATCATCGATCTAATATCTTCGCCAATATCTCGAATCCTGAAGGCTCGTAATGTTCAAAATGAGTCATTTACATCACATTCGACGATTTTCAACTAAACCCGTAGTTACATTTGACGATCAAGATGACCTTATGGTTTCCATTGATAATCAAATTGACTCCGTGGTTATACTTGAGGATCAAAATAATGATCATGTTGTGACTCCGTTGAACAAACCGAACTTTGCCTCATCCAGATCTTGCTCTCTTACTTAAAGACCAACAATCCCAAATTGAAGAATGTTGTGCATTAAATAAGGACTTAAAAGTAAAAATGCTTCGCTAACCAAGGATTTTGAATGCTTACAAATGCAACTCAATTTTTTAAAACTCAAGAAAACCGTGAAAAGGTTTTGAAGCCGCTTTACTAAATCTCATCAAACCGAAAATATTTAGAGACAGATCGTGATCTAGCCGCTTGAAGAATGCTTTGTTATGCGAGATAGAACAATGAAACATGAACATAAAATCAAATTAACGCCTTACCTTGGAAAATCAAAAAGCTAAGGCTGAGTTGTTAACTTGTCAAAAACAGTTCTCTGCATACAAAAAGCATTCAACGAATCGAATAGATGACCTTCTTGAAGAAATTATCGGCTTGCAAAACAAACTTAAAGAGTTTAAAACTGTTGTTTACAAACATGGTGAATCAGTAACAGCTATTGAAAAGTTTACTTTAAAACCCAATCCAAAAGGATATGGACCAAATCTTGCTGATTACAAACCTAAGCTTTCACTAAAAACATTCAAACCAAATCACAAGTTTCCAAAGTCAGAATATAAAATTAATAATCTTTGTTATGAGTGTTGTTGAATATCATCGTCAAGAGGAATTAGATGCAGAAGACGGAGTCGATCAAAATTAAAAACTGTTGTTTACAACAAACCTTTTAATTATTCAAAACCGGTCACTTTTGTCACACCAACGGATTCTTCTAACACACCAAGGGTTATCATAAAAACACCCGAGTCTTCTAATGTTAATCCCCAACCAGATTATGCACAAATTTATGGTCCTTTACCTTCCATTAGTGAAGTAAACTCAAAACCTGAAAATCGAAAAATTCTTAGATATTTTGACATTTTCATGGCTGACCTCAAAACTTTACAACATGAGATAGAATATCATTATGAAATCAAAGTTCAACATTTTCAATCGCCTCTGGCGCGAGAACAAAGAGACATTTTTAGGAAAAATCTATTACCAAATGTTAAAAATTTGAAAAATTGTGCATTGTCTTGGGAGCAGGACTTTCATAAGGAACTTGGAGTGATGAAGGTCGTTTTGAGAAAGCGAAACATCTATTTCTAACACTAAGCGTAAAAGAAAATGTTAAGAAAATATGTTGATCGACTCTTGAAAGATGTTATCGTCTTGATATCCATAATGTTGTGTTATTCAATTCTTTGCCACATGCATCCGATTATATCTCTACGATCATGTTGATAAGAGTGTAAATCATGAGAACACCGATAATGTGCTTAAGATCGAGTCTTTAAAAGTCGAAAATGAACGATTGTAACGAACTTTCCTATGCAAAACGTCGTCTTAATTGGTGTCAAAAGATATTCACAATAAACAACTTGCTTTTCAAAACAAAATCGCTCGATTGCATACTAAATCTTCCGATCCTAAATTTGAAAAGTGGATGATCAAAACGTGTCTTTGAAAGTCAAATCTCAAAATATGAACAAGAACTTGTAAAAGTCAAACAGAATATGGTGTCATATTTGATTTACTCAATAAGACTCGTCATGAAGCATCAAACGAACTTGATCACTATCTTGCACACACTAGAGAAATCATGAATTTTCTTTGGAAATATTCGATTCGAAAATCAAGATTTGATTCACACTATCTTTAAGTTAAGAGAAATGTTAGGAAAGTATGAACTACTTCCGCCTACCGTGATTAAGAGAATAGCACCGGTCACACTTAGTAATCGTGAACCTAGAATCCCTACCGCCAAATCACAAGTTGCTAACGTTCTTCCTTCTATTGAAACAGAATAGTTGTGTCTTTTCCAACCGTCCGCACTTCACGACCTAGGAGCACTCAATCGAAGAATAGGAAGTTGCGACCTAAGAAAAGATCCATAAGGAATGCTAAAGTAGAAGAACACCCTAGGACAATGAATAAGACTCACGTTGCTTCCACTATAGATATTGCGTCTGGAAAATGTAATAGAAATAGTCATGTAACGAATGCTAAACCTTTAAGTACTTTTGATATTCATCGATGCACCTTGTGTTATTTGTCGTAAAAGTATTAATTCGATTGTCATGACAAATGTGTTGCTAAAGCTATAATCTCTCGACACGGAATCCTAAGAATCGGAATACCTCTAGGCCCACTAATCATTCTAAGTCGTGCTTGGTAGACCGCCTTCTTTAGATACTAAGGCAAGCATTCTTTGTCCTCGTAGCTCGATTTCACCTCCTAAGAATGTAGTACCACCTAGTGCATTCACTAAGACTAAAGCAAAGAGTAGTTATAGATGGCGAAATGGATATATAACACACTAGGATTTAAATGGATGCCTAAAATTATTAATGTGTGTATGTCTAATATACGCTTGAACCTCTAACATTTCGGGTTCCACATCTACTTCTATTCCATCCGTGTAAATGCGTGTGTAATGCGGTGATACAGATCATTCTCTGATTGTTGATAGCGGATGTTCCCGACACATGACAGACAACCTTAAGCTGTTATCAAACTTTATTGCAAAGTTCATTGGCTTTGTCGAGTTCGGAATGATCACAGCAGACTATCATGGGCTACGGAGACTATGTCAATGGGAACATCGAAATCGGCAGGTTTACTATGTGGAAGGCCTCGGTCACAACTGTTTTTTGTAGGTCGGTTTTGTGATGGAGATTTGGAGGTCGCCGGGAGAAAACTTGTTTCATTCGTGATCTACAAGGAAACGACCTTATGTCCGGCTCGCGTAATTCTAGTCTCTACACTATCTCTATGCAAGACATGGTTGCTTCATCTCCCATCTGCTTACTTTCAAAGGCAACATCAACAAAATCCTGGCTATGGCACCGTCGTCTTTCACATCTAAACTTTCAAACCATCACCAATCTTGCTCGACACAAACTAGTTGAAGGTCTCCCACGATTCCGGTATTCAAAAGATCACCTATGTTCAGCTTGTGAACAAGGGAAAAGCACTCGTGCTCATTTTCCTTCAAAGGTGGAACACAACTCTCAGCATGTGCTTCATCTTCTTCACATGGACTTGTGTGGCCCGATGCGCATGCAAACGATCAATGGCAAACGCTACATCTTAGTAATTGTTGATGACTACTCACGATGGACTTGGGTCTACTTTCTTAGAAGCAAAGACCAAGCTCCACAAATGATCATCACCTTTCTCATCTGAGTTCAACTCCGCAACACCGTCAGCTAATCGTAATGACAAAGGAACCGAATTTGTTAACCAAACCCTTCGTGAATTCTATGAGAAAGTGGAATTGACATCAAACATCTATTGCACGTACACACGAACAAAGCGGAGTTGTTGAAAGACGAAACCGAGCGTTAGTGGAAGCTGCAAGAACAATGTTAATCAATGCTAAACTTCCGGATTACTTGTGGGCGGTCGATTGTATCTCTGCATGCTATACTCAAAACCGTTCTATGATCACAAAACGCCACAACAAAACACCTTTCGAGCTTGTCCACAACCATAAACCGAATCTCAAACACTTTCATGTATTTAGATCCCTTTGCTATCCAAATAATGATCGTGATGATTTTGGAAAGCTCAAAGCCAAAGGCGACATTGAGTCTTTATTGGATATTGTGAGAATTCTAAAGAGTACCGGATATGGAATCGTCGTACAAAACAGGTTATGGAAACAATTCATGCTCATTTTGATGAACTTACGGAAATGGCTTCCGAGTATAACGACTTAGAACCCGGTCACAACCGTTTAAACTTCCTCAACCCCATCATCGGTGAACAAAGCCCCCACTCACTCGTCAACAAATGGAAAGGTTATTTGCTCCTACATTCGGTGGCGATATTGATGAGCGTGCTCGGAGTATCCATTGTTTCATTGCACAACCCGATAATATTCCTATACGATACACTGCTACAACAACTACTGTTGAAGATGCACCTACACCGCTTTACTCCAACACAACAGCTTGAACAAACCGCTTCCAACAATGATGAACCTACCGACGATATTCTTAATGAAGTACCCCACTGCAGATTTTGATCCAAATCGTTCTTTAACCCGTTTGCTAATGAGATCGCCGCACGGATGTCGCAGAATCATCAACAAACCATTTGAATCCTCGAATCTACACAATTTATACCAACATCAACCCTCTACACATCGATGGACAAAAGACCATCCTCCTCGACAAATATTATTGGCAACCCGAATCAACGGTCGTTACGAGACAACGTCTTCACTCGAGATAGTGAACATTGCATTTATGCACTCACCGCCCCGCTAACTGAGCCTAAAAACATTAAAGACGAATGACAAAAGACAATGGATTGAATCCATGCAAGAAGAACTCAACCAATTCAAACGTCTTGAAGTATAGGGGCGGTTGAAAGACCAACAGGGTTTACGTCATCGGTCTAAAATGGATTTGGAAGAACAAATTGGATCTTTGAAGGGGCGTAATCCGAAACAAGTCACGTCTAGTTGCTAAGGGTTATCGTCGGGAAGAGGGTATAGACTTTGAAGAATCTTTTGCTCCAGGTTGCTCGTCTTGAGGTCGCTTCGATATTTCTCGTGTTCGCGGCTCATATGAATATGACGGTCTATCGGATGGATGTCAAAGCTGCGTTTCTCAATGGACAACTTAAAGAAGCGGTTTATGTCGACCAACCGGATGGATTCGTTGATCACGAGTTCCCAAACCATGTCTACAAACTGAACAAAGCTCTTTATGGTCTCAAACAAGCCCCTCGGGCATGGTACGATAAGCTATCATCTTTCCTCATTGCTAATAATTTCACCAAAGGTTCGGTTGACCCTACTCTTTTATACAATATCATGGGGCACATATCTTAATTGTTCAAATTTACGTGGATGACATCATTTTGGGTCTACACATAAAAGTTTTCAATCGCTTTTGCAAAACTAATGAAGAAATTTTTGAAATGTCCATGATGGGTGAACTCACGTTCTTTCTAGGACTTCAAGTTCATCAATCACCCGTGGTATTTTCTTGAGTCGGTCCAAATATGCCCTTGAATTGTTAAACAAATTTGGAATGAAAACTGTGACACTTATGCTACACCAATGACTCATACCAAGAAGCTAGATCTTGACTTAAATGGAAATTAGTTGACCCTACAAAATACCGTAGTATTATTGGGTCTCTAATGTACCTAACGACTAAAGAGACACGATATTGTCTTTGTTGTTTATCTATGCTCCGTTATCGATCGCGACCAGCTGAAACCCACCTCTACGAGGCTAAAGAATCTCCGATACATCAAGGGAACCATTAACTTAGGGATCGGTATCAGAAGGATTCGGTTTTGAACTAATCGCCAGATGACGACCACGCAGGATGCTTAGACTCAAGGAAAAGTACTTGAGAGCACTACAATTTCTTGGTGATAAGCGGTGTCTTGGCAATCAAAGAAGCGGGGCGTACATCGTTGTCATCAAAGCAAGCGAATATGTAGCCATGTCCGCGTGTTGTGCTCAAGTCATCGGATGAGAACACAACTCAAAGACTATGGTTACGTGTTGTGAGAATCGATGTCTTGCGACAATCGAGTGCCATTGCGATCTCGTGCAACTCGATTCGATTTTCGAAATCAAAGCACATCGATCTTCGCTATCATTTCATCAAGGACCACGTGAAGCAGTGCAGTTGAATTATACATTGTAGTGCAGAATACCAATTGGAGATCTTCTCACCAAAGCCTTGCCTCCGCTAGGTTTAATGAGTTGGTCCACGGATTGGTATGAGGTGTTTGACTCAAGAGGAATTGGATAACCTCCTAAAACCGTCTTAAAAACTTGTCAAACACCAAAATCTCTTTTGTAAATATTTTTCCAAAAACAAAATACAAAAATATAAAACCTAATAAAACAACAAAAATATTCTTCTATCTATGTTTCTTTCAACATGGAAAGTACATTTCTTCCGTCAACACTCTAATCTTGCAAAATTAAGTATTTTTCCGATCAAGTGTTGAGGGGGAGAAAATTATCACTTAACTGTTTCAAAACATCTGTGTACTTGCATGTTATCATATCCCGGTTGTTTCTTTTATCAATGGTGGTAAATTTTTCTAGTTCAATGACACTCCTCGGACTAAAATTTATAACCCTTCATTATTTTCTTAAGTCGAGGGGGAGTGTCCTCAAGTTTCTTTATTAAAATCTTTGTTTGGTAACCATAATGGAAGTTAAATGGCTTTGTATGAAAAAGGAAAAGGTGGAGGGACCAAAGCGACAAAATGTTAAAGTCATTTTAATAAAACACTCTCCACCTAACTATTCCATCACATTTATTACTTACACCAAAAGATCATACGCTAATAATCGTTTGACAAATCCGTGTTTCAGATCATCAATTTGTAAGTGATTTCGTGTTTATAACAAGTTTTTAAGCAATGGTTTTGAATTTTTCAAAAATCCAACGGTTCAATCTTGAGATATCATCAGTTTTGTGTCTTACGCGTAAGCACAAGAACACCAAATCATGAAAGGGTGTTTATGGTTAAAAGGGTTGTGTCAAAACGTTTTTAAAACATCAATGATACTTTTTTAATCATCTAAACGCACCCAGAAACACGAATTGAATGTATTTGAAAACTAGGGTTTATGCGTGGATTTGGGTTTTTCCAAACGAGAATGTTTTTGGTGAAAAAGATTGTTGTATAAGGTTACTATCCAGTTGAATTGATTATATCCAGGCCCAGATTACACCCAGAAACACTAATTAATCATAAAATGGAAATTAGGGTTTTGTGTTCATCTGATTTGGGTACTCTTGATTCTTGACACTTTTGATGTTAAACTTGGATAAACATACTCAATATGCTTCTTAGAACTCCCGAAACACTTTGGTGCAAATCCTATGGCTAGAAATCATATCGTAATTCATGAACCTTAGGGTTTTGACTTACGCTGCATGACTTTCTACGCATAACACCGTGAAATGAGTTTCATGCCATGATCCGTGTTTAAATTGACTATACATGTTAAGATTGATGATATAATGATTTTATTTCGGACTTGCTACGCATAAAACTCGTAATCAAGGTGTTTGTTACTCACGCATAAGGATCACCTTACGCGTAGAAAGTTATGCGAAGAGAAATTTTACGCGTAAGGTTCTACAATGGGACTACGCCGATCCGTGAAGGATATGCGTGGCAAATGACTCACGATAAGGTCTACTCTTACGAGTAAGCCTTACGCGTAAGGTCTTATATACGCCTCTGGCGTAAGCCCCGCGCAAGGTCCCCTTTTCCCACGCGTAACATTTCTTATGCGTAAGTAAGGATCCTACGCATAAGCTTGCGCCTACGCATATACTTCTTCTGTTTACGCGTAACTTTGCCATATCTACGCTTAAGCCTTGATCAAACCTTCATTTTGAATTGTTACGCGTGCAAACTTGTAAATAAATGAATCATAACATCACGAATCCAATAATGTCACTAATAAACTTAATCATTTGATATGTTGTGAACTATAAGTGATAACATAAACTTTAAAACATAAAGTTAACTAACTCACGAAACGTTTCACGACGTCATTGGACTATTGGACAAACAAGTGACTCAGGACTCGTAACAATCATTAACTCTGTACATTCAATAATTAGACAATAAAAGCTTACGTTGACTAACATTATGTCTTTCGATATGTTGGTTCTTTTGGCTAATGTTATTTCGAGATCACGATATGGTGCTCAAATGAATATGGATGCACCGAAGTTCTCACTATTGTCGACATCTTCCCTAATGGCTATCCGAGAAAGATTGGAAAGAACAACCTTAGGGTTGACTTTGAAACCCTCACATGCTCGAATCTTCCTGTTTGATTGTGGATGTTCTAAAGAATCATCCCTACCGAACATGCTCTCTCACCGCTACAATACCGTAGATCTACATTCAGCAGTTACGGAATTCAATGTTAAGGATCAAGGGTCAAAGTGCGTTGACTGTGACTCTCAATCACAAATAAGTCACCATCACTCATGCGGACTTATGGAACATGTTCTTCTTATTCCGTAAATCGTGCCTACCGACTTCTTTTCCACACCTCTTGAGGAGACAGTTCTTCAATTCACGATTGATATTGGCTATGATGAAGCTTTCAGAATTGCCACTAAGCACTCTCATGTGGAGCTTAAGAACATTCCTCAACCGTGGAGAACCCTCTACATCATCATCACCAAATCGGTCTCGTCGTGAAAGTGGCTATGAGCATCCCAAGCTCATGGAGCGCAAATCTTCCGTCATTAATCAACAAGAAAGACATCGAAATTGAAGCTCGATATGGGATGACATGATGACATTTCACAAAAGCTTGGCTCAAAGATTCCCTATGTCGATACACTAAAGCTGTTGATCCGAGAGCACTTGGACTTCATCCCGATATCCCCAAGAGGCTCAATGACCCCGATAATCATGACATGTTGGTGAGCCTATCCTATCTCGCCGAATCAAGGAATCGTCAACAAAGAAACAGTGGTGCTCACACCGATCACTCTTCGACTAACGAAATCAAGAAGCTTGAAGCATAAAAGGTATCGGGTAGCGGTAAGAGAAGGCAAAGTTGGTCATCTCGTGTTGGGTTTTAGGTTCCTTGTATGATGAATTACTTTAAGTGATGGAGCCGCGGACAAGCTTGAAGATAACCACGGACGGAAGAAGAGTAACCAGCGATGAAGATAACCGCGGCTAGTAGTATTGTGTAGCTAGCGATAGTATTGTAAGCCTTGCTAGTTCTATAGAGTCGGTTAGTTTATTGTATCGAGATAAATATGGAAAAGATATTTATCTTGTAGGATACGTATTGTATATTGTATAGGACTCCTTATCCTATAAAAGGAGGTCCTTGGCTGGGTTAGATATCGTGTGTTAGATATCTAAAGTCGTTTTCACTTCAAGGTTGCAAAACCCTAATCTTGTAAGAGTATTCGTATTAATAAATAATATTGAGGTGTTGAAAGTTAATTGTTCTTCTTCTTAAGATCAAGTGTTAAATTCGCGTAATACTTGATAAGTTCTTTGTTTAAGTCGGTTTCTATATTAGATCGTTTGCTCATTGGGATCAACAAGTGGTATCGAGCTTGTGATCTAGAAGCTGTAATCAAGAAGAATTACATTAATTTGTTCTTAAGAAAGTTAAGATGTCGAAGAAACTCATATGGTGGTTGCTTCTAAGGTTCCCATGCTCAAACATGGTGAATATCAAATCGGAGGATGCGAATGAGGCAATACATTCGCATGATTGATTATGCTCTATGGGATGTTGTTGAAAATGGAGATACTCTTCCTTTGAAGGGTGAGGATGGTAAGGAGATTACCATTGTTAGTGAACTGATAAAGCTAAGAGGAAAATGGAGATCAAAGCTCACGGTCTTCTCTCCATGGGAATACCTAATGAATTTGCATTGGACTTTGATCGGTATGAGTCGGCTAAAGAACTATTGGATGCTCTTGAATTGAGGTTTCTTTGGTAATGAAGCTACCAAGAAGTCAAGGATGAACATGCTTAAGCATCGGTTTGAAACCTTCTTTGCTCAAAGTGGAGAAAAGATTGATGGCACATACAATAGGCTTCAAAACTCATCGGTCAAGCTGAAGGCGTTGGGTTACAAGTTCCTTCAAGAAGATATTAATTTGAAGTTCATAAGGAGTTTATCATCGATTGGGCTATTCATACAATTGTGTGGAGAAATAAGGCGGACTTTGCTACAATGACTCTAGACAATCTCTTCAATAATTTGAAGGTCTATGAGTGCGAGAATAACTTTTCAACTCGTCTTCTTCTAGTCAAAACATTGCTTTTGTATCCACAAATCACAAAAGCTCACAAGATGTATCCACTGCGCCTATGGTATAACCACGGCTATTGCAAACAATACCCTTTGTTAGTGATAATGTCGGTGATGGTGCAATTTGTGCTTTTACATCGATTTAACTACTAGTGTTGATGTTTTGAATCAAGATCTAGATCAAATTGATCGATGATCTTGATGAAATTAATCTTCAATGGCAAATGGCAATCTTGACTCTCCGAGCAAGGAAGTTTACGAGGAGGGTGGAAGACATGTTAGGTATGATGGTCAAAGGAGAGTGGATTCGACAAAAGCAAGATGGAGTGCTTTAGCGCAAGAAGAAAGGTCATTTGCGGGGAATGTCGAGCTCTAAAAGACTTGAGGGTATTAAGAAGACAACGAGAAGAACCTACTAGTTCTTGACTTTGGTTGCTCGGGATGGACTTGGTGATTATGATTGGGTGATCAGTTGAAGAAGGTCCAAATGCGACTTTTACGGCTAGTGAAGCTTCAAAGAGCATAACTTTGCTCTAATGGCCTATGCTTCATCTTACGGTTCGATTCGAGGTATCTAATGATTCTAAAACATCTACTTGTTCCTTTAAATCATGTTACGATATCTTAGAGTCTCAAAAGCTATCACCGAGAGTATGAGAAAAGAAGTAGAGATTGACTCTAGATAACTTAGGATATAGAGTTGGTTTAGAGGTGTGGAAGAGAAGCTAAAATTACGTATTAAATGTGAGTTTGAGTATGTAGAAAAGATTAATATACTAGGTGGTGAAATTGATCTTAAAAGCAGAGAGATTAAAATGCTTAAAGATAGACTAGCGAGCGAGAAAGTGTAAAAGTTAAGGCCCTAGAGGAAAAAGAAAAACATATTGTTAGGGTTGCTAAATTACAATATGCTTCGATCTTGTCTGAAACCAATTGGCCAAAAGCGCTTAGAGATGGTCTTGGTATAGGATACAATGATATGCCACCACCCCTTTAATGAAACATGCACCACCGGTTAAAGAAGCTGTCATTTAGTAGTGAGTTCGGTTTAATAAACTGTTGAAGAAGTAAATAAAATGAATTACCTAAGATATGTTACGCTAAGTTATCGGTGCTCCCATAATTGAAGATTGGGAATCGATTACGAGGATGTTAATCTTGAATCAACTAAGTGCGAAAAGATAGAGCCGATTAAGAAAGTTGATTCTAAGCAAGTCAATTACGTACCTAGATTTGGAGCTAAAGTTACCAAGAATGTTGTAGAGTCGGAGAAATTCCTAGGAACAAATGAAACAATTTAAACCTAGGGAAATCGGAGAAGCTTCAATGGCCTAATTTCTAATAGATTAGGTGATGAGTTTCAATGTGTTAACAAGGCTTGTTTTGTGTGTGGTAGTTTTGATCATTCTGGAGGAATTGTGATAAAAGCAGACCACAAGTTTGGAATCAATGGAGGAGGGTAAATCATAAAACTTTTCAAATAAAACACACCCTCATCCTAAAAGAAACATGATTCAAGAGCGGTCTTGATGAGGAATGGGAATACAAAATCTATTGTCTTTGCTCCACAAAATGGATTCAACCACGGCTAAGCTAAATGTAGCGGCTAGCGGTGTCAAACCAACGATAAGCCAAAAATCACTTGATTCAAAAGAAGTTTTAAAAATTCCAAAGGTGATAAGCGTCGGTGGTTGGAAATCATTTTATCTTTGTTAAGGCCTCGACAAGTTGGCAATGGAAGCCTAAGACAAAGGTTTTACCATATGTCAGCTGTGCATCAATGGACCTAACAAAATTTGAATATTTTGATGCAGGCGAGACCAGTCGATCTTGACTTGGGTCCAAAAAGAACTAATCTTTGAAATCTTATGTGCGGGGCAATCTTCAAAGCGAGCTAAAAGATAAAGGAGTATTTGATAGTGGTTGCTCTGGGCACATGACTTGGGATGGAAGCAATTTGGAAGATTTTGAAGCTTATGATGGAGGATATGTGGCATTTGGCAATGATCCAAAGGAGGAAAGATTCTTGGCGAGGCACAATCGAGCAGGAAGCTAGACTTTGAGAAGGTCTATTTAGTACAGGGACTAAAGTACAATTTATTGATGTTTCTCAAATGTGTGATAAGAAAAAGCGGGTACTTTTGGGAAGCGGGTGTGTGGTGTTATCTCACGAGTTTAAGATGCACGATGAGAAGTTTATACAACTTAGGGTACCTAGGAAGGAAAATATATCTTGTTTTGATCTTAAAATGTTCTTCCTAATAGGTCCTTATGTTTGTTTGCTAAAGCATCATTGATGAGTCAATTTTGTGGCATAGAAGGCTAGGTCATCTAAATTTCAAAACAATCAATAAAGCGGTAAAAGGAAACTTAGTGAGAGGTTACCTTCTAAGGTTTTGAGTGTAAGGGCTGTGTGTGGCTGTCAAAAGGAAAACAACATAGAGCCTCTTGTAAGACCAAAGCGTAAACACCATAACACAACCCTTGTTTATGCTTCATATGGACTTATTTGGACCAACTTTTGTTAGAAGCTTGAACCATAAGCGATATTGCCTAGTTATCATGATGATTATAGTAGATTTTCTTGGGTATACTTTTTGGCTACTAAGAATGAGACTAGTGAGATTCTTAAGAGTTTCATTACTAAGATAGAAAATCTAGTAAGTCATAAGGTAAAAGTAATCGAGATGTGATAATGGGCGAGTTTAAGAATAATGTGATGAATCGGTTACGTGTAGATAAAGGTATTGAAAGGCAGTTTAGTGTTGCTAGAACACCACAGCAGAATGGTGTGGTGAGAGGAAAAATAGGACACTAATTGAGGTTGCAAGAACTATGTTGTCGAATCTAAGTTACCAACTACCTTTTGAAATTTGTTGTAGGAATTGCATGTTATGTGCAAAGCAGTAAGGTAGTGAAGCCTCATAACAAGACCCCTATGATTTGTTACATGGTAGGAAGCCAATGATTGCATTCCTAAAACCTTTTGGGTGTCTGTTACCATTTTGAATACCATAGACTACCTAGGCAAGTTTTCGGAGAAAGCGATGATGGATACTTTTAGGCTATTCCACTAATAGTAAAGCCTTTAGAGTATACAATAGGAGGACTAGAATTGTTGAAGAGAACCTACATGTTCAATTCGGTGAAAAGACTCTAGTGTTGAGACCAAAGGACCGGGTGGTTGTTTAACATTGATATGCTAACCAAATCTATGAATTATGAGCCTATCATTGCGGGAACATCCACTAATCTTGATCTGAGGTTCTGAAGGATTACAAGTAGATAAATCTTCAAAGGAGGCGATTCTCCAACGAGTTCTATTTGGTTGAAAAGTGGAAAAGCGGTCTGTTCCTTCCATCATTCACAAGCATGGTCCTCGATGATGATATACATAATCTTGGAGGCAAAGTTGATCATCATCAAGATAAAGATGAGTTGGTGCAAGATAACTCGGTGTCGGTAGAAGAAATTGAA
This sequence comes from Chrysanthemum lavandulifolium, assembly GCA_022545495.1. Classification (NCBI taxonomy): domain Eukaryota; kingdom Viridiplantae; phylum Streptophyta; class Magnoliopsida; order Asterales; family Asteraceae; genus Chrysanthemum; species Chrysanthemum lavandulifolium. Next base: position 56,415,670 of record CM040244.1, on the reverse strand, counting down.
AAGAAGAAAAAGCGATGCAAGCTTTGCTAAGCCTCTTGTAAGTCTTGATAGGCCATCGTAAATCTTGACAAGCAATCTTCTCCCCCGATAGTTCAAGTGCAATTCCGGCTACAAGCAGCGATGATAGTACTTTCTTTGGACCTTATCCAAAGCCACTATATCATAATGAGGAGTATCCACATGATCACGATATGCACTGAATTAATTGAGATGGATACTCCTACGATGATGAAGACTTGGATGAATTCTTCAATGCTAATTTGACTAATTTGGACCTTTATTATTAATGAAAGTCCAATTACCTCTACGAATTCACAAAATTCATCCCAAGGAGCAGATTCTTGGAAATTTGAATACTCCGGTTCAAACAAGAAGCGAGTTAAAATTGAGAACCCTTTCACGAACATGGGTTCTTTGCAAGATCTCTTCACAAAAAAGCAGTCATAAAGATCGCAAAATTGCTTGTTTGCTTGTTTTCTATCTCAAAAGGAGCCCAAGAGAATAGAAGAAGCTATAACGAGAAGAAGGATGGGTAGAATCAATGCAAGAGGAGCTTCTTGGTTCAAACTTCAAGAAGTTTGGACATTGGTTGATCTTCAAATGGGAAGAGGGCTATTGGAACTAAATGGGTATTCGAAACAAAAGGGATGAAAGAGGAATTGTAGTGAGGAACAAGTCAAGATTGGTTGCTCAAGGATACACACAAGCGAAGGTTTGGACTATGATGAAATATTTGCACGGTTGCAAGGATAGAAGCTATTAGATTGTTTTGGCTTATGCTTCATTCAAGAATTTTGTTGTGTATCGGATGGATGTTAAAAGTGCATTTTATATGGCACTATTGATGAGGAGGTATATGTTTGTCAACCTCACGGTTTTGAAGATCTGATCATCGACAAGGTTTCTGAGGTGAGGAAGGCTATGTATGGGCGCATCGGGCTCTAGGGCATGGTATGAATGCCTATCTACTTATTTGATGGACAATGGGTTTAAGAGAGGGTGATTGACAAAACTTTGTTCATTAGAAAGCACAAAGATGATATTTTACTTGTTCGGGTTTATGTAGATGACATCATCTTTGGGTCTACAAACAAGGAGCTATCTGAGAGATTTTGAGAAACTTATGCATGATAAGTTTGGATGAGTTCTATGGGAGAACTCACTTTCTTTTTGAGACTCTGAGGTTCAACAAAGGGTGATGGTATTTTCATTAGTCAAGACAAATATGTAGAGATGTGTTGAAGAAATTTGGGTTTCAAGATGTCAAAAGTGCTAGTACACCTATGGAGACTCGAAACCTATACTACACGATGATGGGAGTCCCAAAGTTGATCGAAGTTGTATAGATCCATGATTGGATCTTTGATGTATTATTGCATCTAGGCGGATATTATGTTCTCGGTATGTGTGTGTGCAAGATTTCAAGTAACACCCAATACATCACACATGAATCTTTGTTAAGAGGATCTTTAGGTATTTGAAAGGTCATCCTAAATTGGGCCTTTGGTACTCTAAGGATTCTCCTTTTGATTTGGTGGCCTACTGCAGCGGTGACTATCTTGGAGCTAGTGCGGATAGGAAGTCTACCACTTGGAGGATGTCGGTTCTTGGGAAGCAGTTAATTTCTTGGCGGTGTAAAAGCAAACTATTGTGGCAAATTCTACAAGCGAAATTTGAATATGTGGCTGCTTTGCTAGTTCTTTGTGGTCAAGTTCTATGGATTCGAGAATCAATTCTTTGGATTTTGGGTATAATTTTATGCATACTAAGATTTACATTGATAATAACGATTACAATTTGCATTATCAAAATCTGTTTTACATTCTAGAACTAAACATATTGAGATAAGACATCATTTTATTAGAGATTGTAATGAAAAAGGTTGATTCAAATGGTAAAAATCCATCTTGATTTCAATGTTCTTGATCTTCTCACAAAAGCCTTTGATGTGGGAGGTTTCGGTATCTTGTTGTTAGTATTGGAATGCTCATTCTCTAAATTTCTCAAATTGTTTTGTACAAGATTGTAAAAGTATTGATTTATTATTATGTAATCTTAAGTATTGCTTTCTCTGTTATAACCAACGATAGTGTTGCTTCTAACAAGCGATAGTGTTGCTTCTAACCACGATAGAGTTGGTCTATCCTCGCTAGTTGTTACGTGTTTTCTCTAATCATTGTGCGGGAAAATGCTAAATCATTATAGAGATGCAAGAAGTATTGAAATTTCATTGTTCATTCAACAAAAGCAGTTTCTGACTTACGACACAATGAAACTTCAAGTCTTTGAATAACGACTACAACTATACATGATTTTCTCCTAATATTTCTACTACTACTATCCTTGCGATATCGTTTGAATCTTTGGATATGCATTTATCATATGCAAGCGAAGCGACTAAGGATCAAAATGGAAAGGATGGATTGATGAAAGCGAAGAAAGTGAAGGCGATATTGGCGAGATAGATGGCGATATGATAATCTTCTTGTGCTCCATCTACTTCTACCATCATTCGACAACTTACTCCATCTTCCCTTTTCCTTCACAGTTACGATGTGTGAAGAAGTACCATGACTTGGTACTCTCGGACCAAGAACCACCTCTACATTACTAGGGGTGGTGGGTTTCTTGCTCGAGGTCTTGGTTGGGGTTAGAAGATGAAGGTTTGGAGTTTGCGGTTCTCTTCTTAGAAGAGTCATCGAGTCTTGAAGCATCACTTGGATCCACCACACTATCATCTACGATGATGGGAGAAATGGAGATTTTCTTGGTCTTGGTTCTAGTGGAGGCAAATAGGTTAGCCATGGGTTTCCATCTTCACTTGATGATGAAGATGATGAAGAGGATGAGGTGGTGGTTAGATCAACCACTTACGGTTTGTTCAACTAGGGTTCCACATTTTGGTTGATTGGGAATTTTGGAGCAATTAGGGTTTTATCTCTTGATTGGTTTGGGCGTTATATGATATATGGGTGCTTTTTATAAGTGAGGATTAGGGTTCTTGAAGTAACTAAGGCGAGTTAAATGTGGTTGGAGAGTTAATGAGATTCTTGGGGATTGGTGAGATATATTCTAGAAGTTGACTATGTTGACTTTCTTGTTCTAACCTCGGATAGGTCATTTGTAACCACTTACGGCTATTTCTAACCCGACAATCATAATCTTTGTCTTTGTGTTTGTTTTGTGTTGTCTTGCGGGAAAGAAGGATGTCTTTGCATAAGGAGCTAGTGTGTTCTTTGCTTATGTTTGTGTAAAAAAAAAAAAAAAAAAAAAAAAAAAAAATTTTTTTTGAGTTATTCTTGATTGTTGTGTAATTCTTCTTATCTTGTGTGATACCACTCCCTTTGGCATGGATTTGTTTGCTCTAATGATGTTGTGCAGTTGGAAGGAGTAGTTATCTGCATTCGCTGATGGTGTATTTCAACTACGGACAGCTGTTGTGGAAGCACGGATAGTATGCTTCTCTGTTTTAATACTTCAGGGGTTGTTTTTGACACTTTGGCAAAAGTATATCTTACTTATCTAATCACGGATGGATCACTATTGCTAAATTAATAACCACTTCTACTTCTCCACATCCTTAAACCCTAATCACTCTTATTGATTTCTTCACAAACCCATCTTAATCACATCATTAATGGAATCACGAGAAAATGCAGAGGCGTACTCCACTTCACATAATCTTGTTGCTCTTCTTACCAAAGATGCTCGCTCTGAAGGGTTTCATCAAATGATTGATTTCCTTTCTCATAGTTCGATCCATTTTGCTTTAACGGTTGAACCTACCATTTTTAAAGCCTATATTAAATCGGTTTGGAAGAATGCTACTCTTGAAGAGGTTAATGGGTTGGAGGTTTTTCGTACTAGGGTGGATGAGCATGATATTTACATTTACGAGGAGCTTATTAGAGAGGTTTTGAGGCTTGATGATCTTGATGGTGTTGATAATCTTCACGATGGTGAGATTATTCTTGGTTTAGGCGCTTAGGTTACACACTGCGGGGTAATAAGGTACAATTTTTAAGAATCTGTTTTCTCAACAATGGAAGTTTTGATTCATACTTTGTTGATGTGTATGAGTAATAAGACCACGAGTTTTAATGATTTTCCTTCCAAGATTGCTCTTGCTATTATTTGTTTGTCGGATGGGAGGAAATTTAATTGGTCTAGAATGATTTATGAGGGGTTAGTGCGAGAATATTAGGAAGAAGGAAAGTATTATTTGTATCCTCGATTTGTTCAATTGCTTGTGGAACACCAAATTCGAGGATCCTATTGAACATGTTAGAGTGTATGAAATCAATCGTATGATTCCTCGAGTGTTTGCATATATGAGGAATTTGCCACGAACGTTGTTATTCGGATGTTCCTTTGTTTCCTCACATGTTAAATTTTCCTCTCGATTACGAGGTTCATGAGGTTAGCGAGCGAGGGCACTCGGCTTCCTCGGGCTAGTGCTAGTGGTGTGGTTAATGAGGTCACACGGTGTGGAGGTGACATGATTGGAAGGGCTTCCCTCTTGCTCCATGCTTAGATCTTTGGTCGGGATAGTGGAAACATACATAAGACCCAACCTTTGGCAACTCCTAATGTGGAAAGTTCTTTGGAACTTAACACGGTGGAGGTATCCTAGCCAATTGGCTGCTATAGGGTGCATAGATGATCGGGCTCGATGCGGTGCTATGTCTTTTATATCCAAGGATTCACCGCTCGGGCGATTAACACGGCTCGAGTGATGAGGATAGATTGGAACCGATGATGAATTGACGGTTGATGATTATGTAAATGATGGCTTTTCGATGATCCACCTCTCGGACCCGATTAACACGGTCGAAGTGGGAGGATATACTTGAGCGTGTAAATGAATTGGCGGATCGGTGTGCTAAGATGGAGGATAAGATTTACGGTCTTGAGGAGTTAAGCGTGCTTGAGGTAAAACTATTCGGAGGTTAAAGCATAGGGTCTTGGTTTTGGAAAGAGTGAAAAGACACGGACTTCTTTGTTTTGAAGGCTTTGAGGCGTCGAAAAGAAGGTGAACTCTTCTCCTACTACGAATGTGGATGATGTATCCAAGCAGGGAGGAGTGATGGCATGACTTGAGGGAGGTGGAAATGTATCTGTTGGTGTTACTTTGGAAGAAGATGTTGTGATGGTGATCTCGACTTTGTAGTTTCGATAAAAGTGGGAATCTTGTTGTTCTTGAAGAATTGAGGAATGTTGACATTATGAGAACATAACCAGCGATGGTATATCCGAAACCCGGTTAGTAATTTTGTAACCAGCGATGTTGTTTGATTTGGCTATTGATTCTCATCTTGTCATACCAGCTGCTATTACAACTACTTCTCTATTGTTACCACTATTTACGCATTACCATCTAAGCCTAAAGAAGTAGAAAGAATTTGCAAGCACATTGATTAATTTGAGCAAAACATTATCAATACCTACATCAATTATTGCACCTACTTTATCTATTGGTCTCTGCTACTAAATCAAAAGGTAAACCAAAAGGTAAAAGTTTGGTTATTGGTGAACTGTGAAGAAGAAAATGGTCAAATCTAATGTTGGAAAAGGCAAAAAGTAGTCTTGAAGTTCAAAAATAAAAGCGAGAACAAGAGGCTTATGATAAAGAGTTTGCTAGAAGTGCGGAAGAGGAGGATAGAGCGACTTTGGAAAGAGAAAGAATGATGAAGAAGAAGCTAGTCGGAAGATATTGGCTATATGGTATGAATCTCAAAATTATCTTAAAGCTTGAATTGATCAATGATGAATATCTGTACAAGAATGGGCTTTGTTCGATGATGAAGAAAAGGCTAGACTTAAGGAATGATGGCAAAGAAGGTTAGTAGAGGAAGGAAGAAAATTGTAAGAAAGAAACCTCCTTATTGCTCGGTTAAGGAATGTTTTGATGAGGATTGTCAAGAATTACGGTATATATGTTTCGATAATCTTAGTACTTGTACATTTATAAGAATGGTGGAAATCTATGAGAGATGTATGAGAATTAATAATGATGATTTACGCCTATGGATTCTCAAAAGGAAAAGAGTGGGAAAAAGATCATGATGCATGGATGGAGAGTAAGCGAAAAGAAAATCGTGGTTCGGAGACATCGATTCTAAGAAGTTGAAAGTTGTTCTTGAAGTGAATCAATTGTTTCTTATGAGTTTAATCTTTTAGATGGCGATGAAGGAGTTTGGAAAATTCAAAGACTCAATAATGATGTTTACGAGTATAATAAATTTTCTCAAATGCTTCAATATTTTGATAGAGATGATTTGATGAATTTTGGGTTCTTTACAAGAAATATTTTGGTGAAGTACATCCGGATGATTATCATGAGAGGTTGATGTATCATAATTTGAAGATTCTATTTGAGCCTACTCATGATGAACCGAATGGCAAGGACTCTACAATGGTCAAGTTACTCGTTGGTTTTATATCAAACTGTGGAGTTCATGTTTTAAGCATTTACGGACAGATTATTTATATGCTTGTAGAAGGTGAGTATCCTAAAGCGAATAATCATCCGACAATAATTACTCGGATGTTGAAGTCGGGTTGTTTCAAGATGTTATTGTCCTATGATAGTCAAGCTTATGACTTCTTTGAAGAAGTATGAGAAGATACTTAAAAGTAAGTGTTTGGCTACATCCTCCACATCGGATGTTTTGAGCTTAAAAGAAACTTGAGAATTACATTGGAATTTGTCAAGTTTAGGGAGGATTGTTGGGTTTTAGGTTCCTTGTATGATGAATTACTTTAAGTGATGGAACCGCGGACAAGCTTGAAGATAACCACGGACGGAAGAAGAGTAACCAGCGATGAAGATAACCATGGCTAGTAGTATTGTGTAGCTAGCGATAGTATTGTAAGCCTTGCTAGTTCTATAGAGTCGGTTAGTTTATTGTATCGAGATAAATATGGAAAGATATTTATCTTGTAGGATACGTATTGTATATTGTATAGGACTCCTTATCCTATAAAAGGAGGTCCTTGGCTGGGTTAGATATCGTGTGTTAGATATCTAAAGTCGTTTTCACTTCAAGGTTGCAAAACCCTAATCTTGTAAGAGTATTCGTATTAATAAATAATATTGAGGTGTTGAAAGTTAATTGTTCTTCTTCTTAAGATCAAGTGTTAAATTCGCGTAATACTTGATAAGTTCTTTGTTTAAGTCGGTTTCTATATTAGATCGTTTGCTCAATTGGGATCAACAAAGCACCTTCTTGACATTGTTCCTAAAGTTACAAAGGGTTATTCACCAAACAACTTTATCCGAATCTACTTCATCCGCCAAGCGGACTATGAAATCAACACCGATGCACGTGAACATCAATCCAGGTTGATCCCATAATATTCTCGAATCTTTGAGTTAGTTGACCGTTTGGTAGCTCAACTGCCCAAACGATCGCAACACTTGCCTTTCACGAAGGTAAATTACTTGAAGCATTCTTTGGAATACCAACTCAAAGCGGCATGCATAGAAGAAGTGAAGGCCAAAACGTCCTAGAGACGATGATGACAAGGATAAGGATAAGGACAACGAGCCCAAACGCCCGAAGAAGTCTGGTGAATCATCTTCCATGCAACATCCTCCCCAAAGGACTCCAGCCTCACAAAGAACTCCTCCTAGCTCTTCTTGATAAACCTCGGGATTCGAGTTACCGAGACTCGAAAACCGGTGATCACTTTGAGTATCTGGTGGTGACGATGAAGAAGTCCTCGAGCCCCTACAACAACCCACCTCTACCAAACAAGTACACAAACCGAGTCATCATCTAGGCCTTTGAAAAGAAGAAGAAGACGCTCGGGATCGACGTTGTATCATGGCTGACGATGATAAAACCGAGGAATTTGAATGGTTCTCTACACTTGTTAACTCAACTCCCTACCCAAGAAGGTCAAGATCGGTGACGGTAACACATTGGAGCATGCTAAAATTTCGCAAGAAAAGTTCCATGTGAAGAAGATGACGAAACCGAGTTGAGCGAATCAAGAATGAAGCATTTCAACTCGTTAAAAGATCGCTCGGAAAGTGCCCTCTAGGTCGAATATCACCTTGATAACATTGCTCGAGCTATGTCTAACAACATGGATTGGCTCAACCCAGAAGCAAACATCGACTTCACCAAACGGGACAATCCTCCATATTACACCGACTGGACTAAACCTCTACCAACAATTGGCCAACAATATGAACCTAGGATTCCATTCAGATATTTCTTCAACAAAGACCTGGAATTTCTTCTACATGGTGGCGATGGGTCAAGGAAACACGCTACATCTTTGACACTTCCATTCCAAAGACAATATACTCAAATTGCATAGCTATCGAGGAAAGAGCTAATCACTTATTCTCTAACAAAATGGAAGCTTACGACCGAGATGCATTGCACGAGATTCATCATTGGCGAATGTCAAGAATCTACTACGTTGCCAGTTCAAGTCTCAACATACGAGTGTTCAAGACTAGGGATATCGTTGCCATCAAACACGCTGATCTTTGACCAAATGGGACTACACTTTTCTCAAGAAGATCGTGGTCAAAAGGCAAGATGAACAGGATTATGCATTCTCTCGAAGTCGACTTTGAGAATTTGTCTATCAACGACATTGAAGACATGTACCTTGCCAAAGTACAGTCGCATGAGACAATTTTCAACCAAGTACAACGTGAATTCATCAAGTCATTGCTCATCTTCATCGACGCATAGTCATCAAAGAACGTGTAGAAGATCTCCGACTTGCGGCTGAATCTTATCGGACACGTGTCAACTTCACTCCACCTCGTTTGATCTTCCCGACATCAACCGCTCTCACAATATACACTCATCGACCAAACCATTCGCGTTTCATCGCGGTGAACTTCAACAAAATTGCTTAATGGCGTGTAGTGATCTTCACAAGTTTGGGGATCACACTTTGAAGATGGTTAGGGACGGATCGCTTATAGGTTGAAGGATATACGTCAAAAGATTGGGTCTCCTAAACGATGGAATTCTCGTGGATCGAAAGGATGTGAGGAGGATCATCAAAATGATTGATGAAAGGTTGTTTCGACGGGATCGATTCGAACTTTGGAAAGCTTTGTTGGTGGTCGACCCAGATGAACATCACCGCTATCAACGCCCGGCTCGCACTCCCGAAACATCATCGACTTCTTGGTACCCTTGAATTGCTTCTTTCATTATATTTTGATGTGTGATTATATATGTCTCGTGGTTTGTGCACACATAACAAATGTACTGACCAGTAATTGTCAAGAAAGGACCCCGTAGTACGCTTGATTGCCACAATCCTTACAAAAGGAGGAAAGCTTCTTCACTTTTGAGTAAAACCTATCAAACCTTTCATCTTTCAAGGTTTTGCTCAAAGAACAAGTACTTCCCCACATGATTTTCAAAACCTCAACCGCTTATATCACTTGTTGAGGGGAGTATTTGTATTAAAACTTTGTTCACAAATTGTTCCTAGTGGTCATCTTCCCCGCAACACTGAAATGGTCATATTTATTCTCAACCGCTCAAAAATAACATCTTTATATGCCATTTTTAGGGGAAAATTGTGTGATAAGAAATATGTTGTGCAAAATGCAAATGAATCATGTACTTCTGACTTAACCAACTAATTGACGATACTTAACCGTTAGTAACTCGAAAAGACTTGTCGGGACGGGTAATAATTTCAACCTAGTTCGCTAGTAATGTAAACGTGTCTCGCAAAGGACTTGTCCGAGTAGAAAGTACCATTCGAGAAACTCTTGGTAGACATGAACTCGACGGGTATGACAACCTTTGAGGATTATACGCACCTTCAAGGTAGTTATTAGAGCTAGTTATCACCTAAAAGGCGACAATGTAACTCTTTAACTATGCAACGTAACCGTGTCTCATGGGGATTGTCTATCTTGAGTTGATCAATCCAAAAGTGCGGCTCTTCCCACACGGTCTGATTTCGTCAAAACTCTAAAGCACATGTGGAGGGGAGTTACATTAAAGATAAAACTCTCACGGTGGTTCAAACATGTTTTTCATTTACAAACCCTTTGAGAGATTTTCTTTAAAAATTGGTTTTATGGCAACATAGGTTAGTCATGGAGTGATAAGGTGACTAAGATTAGGAATAACCGTCCTATGATCCGCCAGAGCCGGAGGGATCTACCCAAGGACACCACAAATAGTTAGAATTTAGAAGTCCTTAGGCATGATTGTAAAAAGGAGAAAGTGAGATTCGGAGAAAGAAGGAGTTGAAGAATCAAAAAGAAATGCAAAGAAAAGGGTGAAAAGAAATAGCCCTCCAGTTATTCAACTTAGGGCGTATAAAGGGTTCAATTCATATGCTCTTGGTTGTCACTTGATGACGCCGGTATTGAAGATTAAAAGTCGTCATGGACCTAGTGACGCATGCACTAAACCTTCTTAGCCACTCAAGTTTCTCTCAACAAGCTTGTTTCATTCTCATTGTGGAACCCCACGTAAACTATTGGCTTTCTCTTAGAGATCGGTATTGAAGAAGGAGACCCTCTCCCTAGTCTCCGCCGGGAAAACCAAAACGCACTATTGAGTCTAGAGCCACGAGATTCATCAAAGATCTCTTAGGAACACTTGACATTTCATCACTTGTTGATCAACAAATAAGATCATCGATGGTTCATATCGAGTCCTTCATGATCTTAGCAATGTCGAGAACATTTATGAGAGGTTCACAACCGTGATCCTCATGATTGAATGGAAACCCTGCTGTGGTTAACATCAAACACCGACAAGCAGTCACCGGTAACTCCCGTGGATTACACGAGTGTGTCTCAAACGGTCTACATCGTGAGGTGATGCTTGTACCTCAACGACTCATCTCGAATGTAGATGTACTTGGTACATCGCGTTATCTCACTTGTGGGACTCAGGTTCGAGAACGGCCTTTGTGAAATTAAAGTTGTGTTTTCACACTATGTTGTTACCACTCAAGTTCAAACTTGTAAGTGCGGAACCGCTTATTACTAACCGCTTTAATGTTTTCTTCTTATGGAAGCTCCGGAGCTGAATGATCGTCTGATTCTTCTCATGCTCACGCCAACATCATCACTAATGGAAGTTCTATTCAAAAGCAACACAACAATGAGAATGATTCTTCGTCAAACCAAAGAATCTTCAAAGTTAAAGACTTAAAGAACTTCATCAAGACTAAAATCCAACGTCAAAAGCGTGTGAGCATGTTGAAGAATGACGTGGAGACACTGGAGCAACAAGGCATCCGAGGCGACTTGATGCGGATAACAACATACTATCACTTTCATCTCAAAGAACAATGATTAAAGAACAAAGTTAAAAATGACGCCAAAGCATAACCGCTCAAAGAAGACAATTTCTCTACTTTGGGAAGATTGTTCGAATCAAGGCAATTCTTCTCACAAGAAAGAAGAATGTCGAAGATGTCAAAGCTACTATTACATCAACGCTTCACGTTCTTCATCACCAACACTTGAGGGGAGATTGTTGGAATCACTCCTAAACCTTAATTCAAGTGTTTGTTACTCACATGTAATAGGTAGCTTATTATGGCCTTTATGTTTGTTTAAGGTCAAGCTTATGTAGAAGGCCCATAAGCTTAGGCCCATATCCAATAAGGAAAAGGGAAGGAGTGGAGTGTTGCCTAGCTCCTTGCCTATAAATACTCTTGTAAACCTTCACTTGAAGGTTGGTTGTTCGTTATTTTTTTCACTCACTCTCACGATAACCGCTTCCTCTATATCGTGTGTGTGTTTGGATACTTGTTCAATCGCTCTCTATTTTTTCTATGTTGCTTGTGTAGTAAAACTAGTGACCTAACAGTTAATAAGACAAGCAGTTCTTTCCACGTGTGCAGTACTTTCCAAAGCAGTTCTTTCAAAGCAGTACTTTCATAGAACCAAAAAGCAGTACTTTCCCATTCTCTTCTTCATACTGGCAAATACGTCAAATAGGCATTGATATGCCTCCCCTCAAGCAATGCACATGACTGTCCAACATACTAATCAGTCCTCCCCTCAAATGTAGCTCAGTAATTAATCATTCCAATGCTCACCACCAAGTGATTGAATCTTGAAACATCAAATCCTTTGGTGAGTAAATTAGCTACATTGTCATCCGTGTGTACCTTGACAACATTAATGAGCCTATGCTCATAACAATCTCTGATGAAGTGATGCCTAATCTGAATGTGCTTGGTCTTGGAGTGATAAACTGGATTCTTCACAATGCAAATTGTACTCTCATTATCAATGTTGATAGGAGTATTCTTGAAGTTGAACCCATAATCCAAGAGTTGATTACGCATTCACAAAACTTGTCCACAACAGACTTGCGACCACATATTACGCTTCAATGGATGATGTTCTTTGCAATTGTCATTTCTTACATTGCCATGAGACTAATCTTCTTCCAAGATATTGGCATCCTCCAGGTGGTTGATCTTCTATCATAGTTATCACCGCATAATCAATATCCTAAAAGGCTTCCAAGTGAAAAGGTGAATCCTTTGGATACCACAACCCCAACTTAGGTTGTTGTTTCAAACAACTAAAGATTCTCTTCACTGCATTCATATGGGAGACCTTGGGTGAGACTTGATATCTTGCACATAAACAAACAAAGAAACATGATATCGTGCCTAGATGCGTTAAGTACATAAGACGACCAATCATAGATCCGTCACTTGACTTCAACGGGTTGACCATTTTCATCCTTGCCCAATGAGTTGATAGACTTGATAGGTGTAGTGAATGGCTTCATAGCATCAAAGTTGAACTTCTTAAGTATGTCAGATACATACTTGTCTTGATTGATAAAAATTCCCTCCTTTGACTGTTTAACTTGAAGTCCCAAAAAGTAAGTTAACTCACCCATTGAACTCATTTGAAATTCATGTTGCATCAGCTGTTCAAATTCCTTCACCATGGACTGTTTGGTAGCTCCAAAGATGATATCATCTACATAAACTTATACCAACATGATATCCTTCTTATCTCTCTTGATGAACAAAGTCTTGTCAATAGCTCCTCTCCTGTAACCATGTTGCAATAAGAAAGTAGAGAGCCGTTCATACCAAGCTCTAGGTGCTTGATGTAAGCCATAAAGAGCCTTAACCACTTTATAGACTTTGTTTGGATGTGTAGGATCTTCAAAACCAAGAGGTTGTTTAACATATACCTCCTCTGTAATCTTGCCATATAAAAAGGCACTCTTGACATCCATTTGATAAACCTGAAATCCCATATATGATGCAAAAGCAAGGAAGATTCGAATTGCTTCAATCCTTGCTATAGGAGCAAATACTTTATCATAATCTACTCCTTCTTCTTGTCTATATCCTTTTGCAACTAACCTTGCCTTGTTCTTGATGACATTCCTCTTTCATCTCTCTTCACTCAAAACCCATCTTGTACCAATGACTTTCTTTCCATCCGTAGATCACACATACCAAACTTCTTGAAGTTTGAATTGAAGAAGTTCTTCTTGCATAGCTTCAACCAAACTCTCTTTAGTCAATGCTTGAGAAATGTTCTTGGGTTCTTCTTGAGAGATAAAGCAAGTGAATAGGCATGTTTGATGATCCTTATGATTCAAATTTATTCGCTTATAGACAAAGCTAAGTAAAGCATTGTGAGGTTTAGAAAACCCTTAGCTTTGTGTCTTGTAAGCACTCCGAGTTAGAAGGTCCAATGATTTGATCAGTAGGATGATTCTTATGAACTCTTAAGAAAGGAGTCTGTGGAACTTCAATATTATCATCCATATTTATGAAATCAGCACCTTCATTGGAATCTGAGAAAATACCTTCATCTTCAAATTCATCATCGTTGTCGTCTAAGCCGTGCATGGTAGGATCATCCAAATCATCCAAAGTGTTGTCAGCAGTGCATCGGTGCTTTGATCGAAAGTACTTTCACCCAAAATCTTGTGAGTGAACTCTGCAGACTTGTTCTTTTCTTTGCTTCTTCATAAGCTCTTCTTTGATCATCATCATAAGATTGTGCTATGACATCTTGAAAAAGCATCCTATTAAGCTCATCTTGAATAGCTTGATCTTGACGCAGATAATGTAGCTTTTGGCTCATCGAAGCTTTTCTCCTTCTCAATAGTTATAGGTTCTTCATCATGAACAACGATTAGGTTTAATATGGACTCCATGAACAACATATCGTAAATCTTCTCCGATTGTGTATGAGGTTGATTTTCTTCTCTAACAGTACATAGTTCATAGAAGGAGTCAAAACCTCAAGATCAAACATCCAATCGGGACCTTTACCCTTCCGATTTTCTTGATCTTCTAAGAATTCAACATGAAGACAATCTTGAACCTTATTGGTGACTCTATTGTACACTCTAAATCCTTTCTTTGTTGGTGCAAGACCCCAATAAGTATCCTTCTTCCCGACTTGCCATCAAATTTTCCAGATTTTCAATTGTATTGAGAATTGTCGAGGGCATCTAAAAGGCTTCATAAATCAAATATTGGGTTTGTTACCCATAAGCAACTCATAAGGTGTCTTCATCGAGGTTTGGTGATCAAACTCTATTCAATACATAGCAAGCAAGATTTACAAATTCCCGAATTGAATAGGTAATTGAGAATCTGCAAGCATTGTTCTGGCTGCTTCTATCAAAGTTCTATTCTTTCTTTCTGCAACACCATTCTGCTGTGGAGTTCTAGCAATACTAAACTCCCTCTTGATTCCTTTCTTTGCACAAAACTCATCCATAAGCTTGTTTTTGAATTCAGTCCCATTATCACATCTAATTCCTCTTACTTTGAGTCTCAACTGGTTTTCAAGGGCTATGATTAGATCATGAATAACATCAAAAGTGTCATCTTTAAATCCCAAGAAAAAGACCCAACTAAATCTCGCAATCATTTGTCACAACCAGACAATTATTTCTTCTTGTTTAGACTAACAATGTAAAGCAGTCCAAACAAATCCATGTGCAAAGACTCCAAGGTTCTCTAATGATTCTATCCTCAAGCTTCTTGCATGAAGCTTTGTGTTGTTTAACCTTCTTGCACGCCAAACATGAGTGTTCATTCTTGTAGGTTTTGGTGGGTAAACCTCTAACTAAATTTCCTTTGACCAATTTGTTGATATTCTTGAAATTTACATGGCCAAATCTTCTATGCCACTGATGTGCTTCTTCGAGTGTTGCTTTTGCTACTAAACATGTTGCTCTTTCAGAAGAGCTAAGAGTCCTCATATCAAGACTGTACACATCATTGGTTCTTGGTACTCTAAGTATTACCAAGTGATCATCAACAGGATTGAACTCAGGGGAAAGAATAAGACATTCCTTGTCAGTGAATAACACAGGGTACTTCTTGTCACATATCTGAGATACTGACAACAGGTTGAACTTGAGCTCCTTCACATATCTAACATTCTCAAAATCTATGCTCCCTGCCTTGATGGTTCCTTTCCCACTATTTCTACCTCCACTAGCATCATTCCTAAATGCAACTCTTCCTCCACAATATGACTTAAAATCTGACAGAATCTCCTTGTCTCCTGTCATGCTTCCAGAGTAACCACTATCCACAATTAAATGATCTTTAAGCTCCTCTTCTGGGTTGCCCTGCACAAAGATAAAAGAGTTAGTTAATTTTAGGAACCCAAGCCATTACTAACTTGTGTTCCCCTTGTGGAGTTACATACTTAAATTCTTTAAGTATGTAATTGCCACTGTCTTTAAGCACATGATCAATTATCTTTGGTTGTTCCAAAACTTGTGTTTGTTTTTCAATAAAAATCTCTTTTTCATTCAAGTTTTCTTTATTATTGTCAACCAAAATCTCTGTTTCACTTTCACTTGCTGAAAGTACTGTTTGTTCCCCATCAGTACTTTCCTTCTTAACCCATTTGGTTTTAACTTTTGGTGTAGAGTCCCTTGATCTATCTACTTTCTTTGAGTTGAAACGCCTTCTTGATTGATAGTAATTAGATCTTCTAGGGTTTCTATTCTAAGAGGTGTTTGGTGGCCGAAGCGTTACTTTGAGAAAATCTTGTTTTTGGCTTAACAGTGACCTTGAAAAATGTTTGAAGGTCTTGGAGGTTTGAAAAGGTCTTCTCTGGTGAGGGTATCTATGGTTTTGTGAGAAATTTCTATGGTTGACCCTATGTGAGTGATTCCAGAATGGTTTATTCTCTCTTGGTTTTTGGTTGGCAGATCTGTTCTTTGAGAACTTGCTTAGGTATTCTGAGTGAAAGTCATAGTGCTTAATCAAATGATCAGGACTGTAGCAAACAAAACACAAATTTTGACCCAAACTCCCAAAATTGCTTCTTCTATGTGTATGGCCAAACCTATCTTGTCTTCTAGGTGAATGATGAGAATTATTATGACCAAAATTATCCCAAAAGGCTTAGCGATTTTGAAAAGATTTTCCCAAAGGTCTTCTTGAACATGTATGATACTTTGAGTTGAAGGTCTTTGCTGACTTTCTTTATCATTATCCTTAGGTTTTTATTGATTTCTTTTGGGGTTTCGAGACCTAGATTCACCAAAGAAGCTTTTTCCTAAACTCTAGGTTGTCTACTCCAAAGCGAGAAACATCTGGTCTAAGAGGTTGAAAACTACCAGTGGGATGTGGGACAGCATGATAACCTTTGTCTTTCTTATATTCAGGAGGTGTTTCACTAATTGATTCCTCATTACTAGATGTGTCTACATAGTTAAAGAGTTCATCACCACTAGTTGTTATATCCTCAAAGTCAAGGTCTTCCTGATTACTAGATGGGTTCTCTTCTATGCTACTGAAATCCATACCAAAACCTAGTCCAGTTCTAATGTAAGCTCTTCTCGCTTTTCAACATCACTAACATGAGAAAGACCGATTGTCCCCAAGACAAACTTTTCTAGTAATTCATCCCTTTCCTTAGTCATCTTTTCTAGTTCAGAGACCTTACAGCCTAACTTCCATTCACTTAGTTTTAATTGATAATCTTGTTGTTCATACTTTTCAGCCCAAGCCATTTCATTATTTTCATGTGTTATTATTTTGGCTTCCATTGACTCTAAAGTTATTTGATAACCAACTACCTCAGACCTAGCCCTCCTATAGTTATCTCTTTCAGTCTCATAATCATTAAGAACTTTTTGATAAAAGTCATGACACTTAGAACATACCTCAGAGATAGGGGGTGAACTTGGTGAAGTAGCTACCATAGCAAGCAGAACATGTTCATCTTCTCTCTCCATGCTCCAGTCAAAGCTTCCATAACCATCTCTAGATTCCATAGCAGCAAATCCAGGTTCCTCGTCAAATGCCGTGCTCCAATCAAATTCTTCCATTCTTTGCCATACAATAGGTTCTTGGTTCATCATCAAACTCGGCCTCGGTCAACCTCGATAGATTCTCTTGAGCAACCAATGCTTTTGTTTGAATAGGAATTTCCTTAAGTTCAAGCTTAGGTTTCTCCATCATCTGTTTGCACGATATTTAGCAAACTTGCATTCCCTTGCAAAGTGGCGACCCTTTGACGCTTAAAGCATTCAATCTTGGATTTGTCAAAAGTGATACCCTGTTTTGGTTTGAAGTCGATGCCTCTTCCAGTCTTCTTCATGAACTTCTTGATCCTTGCAGTGATCATAGCAACTTGCCACCTAATATCAATTTCTTTAAGAGCATCCTCTTCAATTTGTGACAGATCTTCTTCATAAGTAACAGGTAGGGTAGCTTGCTGTGCAAAGAATGAGCACACAACTTCATCAGAATAGAGAGTGTTGGTTGGTGATGGTGTGGGGTTGGTCATGGTTGTGATCGAATGAGCAGGATATGCAGTACTTTGAGCAACAGTACTTTGAGTAGGATAAGCAGTACTTTTAGTGGAAGTACTGCCTCTCTTTTCAGAAGACACAAAAGCAATACTGTGAGTTTTAGAACTAGTTTGCCCATTCATCTCATGCTCATACACCTTCAGATGGTTGTAGAGATCATCAAAGTCCATAGTGTCCAAACCAGGTTGTCCTCTAATCATTGTAGTAATCACATGCCATGTAGATGGCAAACTTCTTAAGAACTTCAGATTGGCATCTTCAACAGATACCTCTGCCTTGTATAACTCTAGCATGTTGAGGAGATTTTGGAATCTATCATATGCAGCATCAAGACCTTCTCTTTCACCAACAGTGAAAGTTTCAAACTGTTGCTTCAACAGATTTCTGTGTATCTTCTTGGAAGCATCATTACCTTCAAATCTAGTCTTGAGAGCAGCCCATAGTTGCTTTGCATCCTTAGCATCATGGAACTTGAGTAGGTGCCATCAGGAATAGCAGACAGCAGTATGTTAAGAGCCTTCTCTTGATTTCTTATGGTTGCTGCTGGTAAGACAGCCTTAGGTGGTTTAGGTTGTAAAACCCTAAAATCGTTAACGCGTTAAAAGACCATAATGCCCTCAATCAATAATCGTAAAATGAAGCGAGCTTGTTGAGTGCGTTATATGATTGACGTAAATGGAATTTACGTAATACCTTGAACATAAAAACTTACATTATTATGAATGTAACACAATACAAGTCGCAAGGATTAAATAAAATACATTAAATAAAGGATGATACAAGTTAATATTGGAAGTAAATTAAATGTGTAAATTAGTCTTGTGTTTTCCCTTTCGACCGGCTCCAACAAACGCCTAAGACTCCACCATTTTTGCCAAAGTTAGTTCATTCTTTCCCCACCCATATATTCTCCCAAAATAAATCATTCTTATCCTTCTTATATCCCTTTTATTTTTTAAGCGTAATGTGCAAAATCCTAAAACATTCCAAGAAAACTCACGGCACAAACTCCCTCCATCTTCATTGTTTACACACGACGCCATGGCACGAAAAGAAAGGGTACAAGAAGGTTCCATGGAGTTCGATATGGCTTGACTTCATACAAGGGTTGCTTGGCTTTCGATCGTGGGTGGTGGGTGATGTTATCGTGGTTATTAGAGGCACAAAGGAGTGCCTTGGTACTCGTGTTATCCTTATTTTCTTCTTCTTCGTACACGCTACAAGGTACCCTAATGATCTCGTCTCCTTTTGTTTTGTTTTCGAAATCGGTCATGGCCTAGGGTCACCATATGCTTGATTTTGAAACCTTAAACTATGTCACATTGAATGTCAAACTTAAATATGGTAAACTTGGTGTCATGACTACATAAAAACAGGAAGCAAACACTTATTATATGTCAATAAAGAGTACTTAAAAGCTGGTCTATGTGCATGCCTTGTATCACCTAGGAAACGTGTAACACAAAGTGGTAAAGTATGACCAAGATAATCAAGGAAGGGAGCACATAAAATCATGAATTTAACCCTTTATATATCGACTAAAGGTGCACTAAATATATTGGTTGTGAATCCGATTTTGAACCCTTAAAACATGTATTTTCTTTTGTTGTTAAAACACCTGAATGGTACTAAAAAAATGACTGTGCGTTTGGTATGTTAAGTGGTCGAGTTGCGTAAGATCTTGGATTCGTATTAACACTTGAAAGGGGCGCATGAAATTCTCTTTTGGATTCTCTTTTGGAGTGGTCATTGAATCTGATTTTTAACCACGTTAATTTATATGTGTTTCTCGCTTTGTGCCGTTGATTCGAATTGGGTTGTGGCTCGTTAGTACTTAATTGTTGGTCTTGCATGCATGGGAGGTGAATTGTAAACGTGGGGTCAAATGGGTGTGAATTGCATATCGAGATGGAATGAAAATGCATATCGAGATGGAATGCAAATGAATTGTGAATTGTTTTTGGGTCTTCAATTCTGTGCGCATAACCCTAGAATTAAGTATCATTGTATATTTAAGCTATTTATACATTAAACCCTAAACTACGATACGTTGATACTTTAATCCCATACTTTGATTATCGTCATGATTGACCCTAGACTTTACTAAAATGTCATTTAAAGACCCTAAGAATATGATTATAACTAAGATATTTATTAAACCTAATTAAATGTCTAAGAAACTCTAATTCGATTAATTATGGAAATTGCTATATACGGAAACTCGCTTAACTCGGAAAGTTACTAAAAATATGAAGTTTCTAAAAATGGAAAGCCGTCTAAAATGAGTAATCTGATTCTTAATAAGCGTTACCTAATTCATATAGGTTCCGGACGGCAGGATTGATTTATCGTGTGACTTACGTTTCTATTTTGCTTGCTTCGATTGAGGTACATATATTCTATCCCTTTTCAGTAGAGATTTCTCATGACGTTCTGATCCTTTGACTTTGTTCGCTTATGATATTTCGTTGCTATGATTCCTTTGCTATTGACCCTACGATATTGAACCATTGCTATTGGACCTTTGATAATTGAACCATTAATATTGGACTATTGCTATTGAATTGTGAATTGCGATATTGAACCTTTGTTTATAATGACCTCCATATTGTATACTTTGTACCTATTGTATTGACACATCGGTTTGATCTAGGAGCCATTAACTAGGCATGGGGTTCCATGTCCGTGTCATTGATGCACCAATGGCATGACTCGGTGTGGATGAGTGATGTTCCACAGTCCCCATTATTGTATTGATTATTGCGCTTGATATATATATATTGTATTGGCCACTATTGTATTGGGGTATGGATGCATCCTAGATTTGTATTGTATTGTATTGATATTGATTGTATTGGTGATGTGGTGCGTGTGTGCAATACACCCTCACGATCGGGAGTTAGCTACTTCATTGTTCTTGAGGTCTCCCTCCTATTGTATTGGTATTCGAGGTCACCCTCCGAATGTAATGGCTACTATTAGATATTGGGCTGCTAATGTCACTATTGATTGTATTGTATTGTTGGCTCAGGATGGATTTCTGACAAACCTTACACTATTGACATACCTACATTGTACCTTCTGTATTTCCCAATGCACCATATTCTATATTGATTGTCCTTTACTCAGTATCCTTATGTGACTCACTCTACTACCATGATATACATTCCATTGCATTGATCTGTCATACTCTGGTTCTGTTACTTTAGACCATCGTTCCATTCACGTACCGGTTTATTATATGATTATTGAATTTGATTATGCTTTTACGTGTTTTACGTAACTATCGTTTGCCCTGCTACTATATTATTATATGTGATTGTCTGTTTCACCTATTGTCATGCTAATAACTGATCAACCATTTATCATACTATTATGTGACTCTTTGATTTGTCTGGCGACCATGCTTGTGTGAAGGCGGTTAAGTTATATGTTTATCATGTATATCTTCGTTTAATTATGTTCATGGGTTATTGATTATCTGTTGGTGTTCTTATTGATACTTGTTGACCTGCCATGCTTATATATCTGTTATGATGCTGTGATGTTATTAACTGTCGGTTATTTGACTCGTGTATTGCCATGCTTATCTCCTAATTAATTGTTTCTGTTTTCTTTTAGTATTTCGTTGGGCTTAATTATATTATGATTTTCCGGATTTGATTTCATGCTATTCTTATGTTGAGTGGATGCGACATCTGCTATGCTTGATTTGTTTCGGTGCATGTATGTCTGGTTGCTTATATGTGATTATATATATGTCATGGATGCGTTGCTTTGCCGTGTTCTCCTTGATTGTTGTTCTTGCTGGATATCTGTATAATTGTGTTCTACAGGATCCTCATTGACTCATTGTTTCTCTTCGTTGCGACTTTGTTATCAGTTCCCTTTATTTCACTTGTGTACCTCTGATTTTGTTTAGCTTTCGTTTGTTATATCTGTTCACTGGGCTTTTTAAGCTCAGCCGCATTTCTTTTCCTGTGGTAGGTTTTAGGTATTAAGATGGGCTTAATGGGCTGAGAGTTGGATTATTCGAGTAGACCGACCTTAGTTACCTTATCGTCTTGGATTTAATTTGAAGAGCTATTGTTTTTAGATTTCATTCTCGTTTTGGACATATTGGATTTTGTATTTTCCTTGTAAGTCATTTGTTTATATGACTTGGTATTTTGTTTTTTATAAGGCTACCGCTCATAAAATTTTATTTGTATGTTCTGATATGACACCAGAATGTGACACTTCTACCCTTGTCGGGTTGGGGTGTTACAATTATGGTATCAGAGCAAAGGTTTCGTCTTGTTGACCTTAGGATTGACCTGTGAGGACTGGGTAGACACTAGGCTTCCGTCTGTTCTGATTTTCTCCGATTCATTTGATTGTCATTCAGATTTGAAATTGATATTCGTTTGTCTTCACTGATTTGGCCTTCTTCATTTCGCATCGAACTTTGTTATTTTGTATTCGTACATCCGTTTGTCGATCGTTAGGTGGAGACTACTCGTGGAGTTGAAAGCGATGGTGTCGACCTGCGTTGTTACTAACGATCCGGGCCTGGAGAGGTTCGTGAAGCGAAGCCGCACCCATTGCCGTCTTCTTGGAGACATCGGGATCTTTGTTGGAGGAAGCTGGACGGATCAACCAAAGACGCAAAAGCGGAGACAAGATTCAACCGTGTCCGAGAAGATTCATCTACTTCATGTGATTTGGGCGCGACTTGTGTTACTCAGATTCGTTTGTCATGTGTTTGGAGGCGGTTTGATATTTTGTTAAGTGATTTTGATCAGTATTGCTTTTCTTTGATTCGTTCAGAACTCGGTTTGAATCGTGAAGTTTTATCATTTAGCATTTTGGTGATATCTCAGCTTTTCCTTTGAATCGTCAGTAATGAGTCATGAGGAACCGTTTTATGCAAGTTGGTGGCCTCCTTTATATTGTGGTATGGTAAGTTGGCTTGTTTTATTATATGTTGCATATGTGTGAATCTGGTCTGCTTTGGTATGTTACTTGATATCTGTATGTGATATGTTCTGTGTGATTTTGGTTATGTGGTTTTCCATGACCCGGGACAGAATATGATGACAATAAGAACTTGTTATGTGATGCAAGTATTATGACGCCTGATCAACGTGATAATACCGAGATCATATAATTTGACCTTATCGAAATCATACGACATCTTGGGAAATGCCTGAGGTTGGTACGTTTAATGGACTAGGGCTCATCTCCGTTATTTTTCAATCCTCATGTTCGTTTGAAATTCTGTACCTCCTTGTGAGATTCTCACCGACATCTGTTATGTAAAAGTTTTGTATGCTTTGGAACCGATATCGTGATGATCTATATGAGACTATGGATTGCTACGTCTTCCAGAAACTCGTTCGTCTTTGTGTACCCCTGCAACTTTAATTTTCGAGTACGAAATTTTTTTTTAGAGGGGAAGAGTTGTAAAACCCTAAAATCGTTAACGCGTTAAAAGACCATAATGCCCTCAATCAATAATACGTAAAATGAAACGAGCTTGTTGAGTACGTTATACGATTGACGTAAATGGAATTTACGTAATACCTTGAACATAAAAACTTACATTATTATGAATGTAACACAATACAAGTCGCAAGGATTAAATAAAATACATTAAATAAAGGATGATACAAGTTAATATTGGAAGTAAATTAAATGTAAATTAGTCTTGTGTTTTCCCTTTTGACCGGCTCCAACAAACGCCTAAGACTCCACCATTTTGCCAAAGTTAGTTCATTCTTTCCCCACCCATATATTCTCCCAAAATAAATCATTCTTATCCTTCTTATATCCCTTTTATTTTTTAAGCGTAATGTGCAAAAACCCTAAAACATTCCAAGAAAACTCACGCACAAACTCCTCCATCTTAATTGTTTACATGCCGCCATGGCACGAAAAGAAAGGGTACAAGAAGGTTCCACGAGTTCGTATAGGGCTTGACTTCATACAAGGGTTGCTTGTCTTTTCCGATTGTGGGTGGTGGGTCTTGTTATCGTGGTTATTAGAGGCACAAAGGAGGTGCCTTGGTGCTCGTGTTATCCTTATTTTCTTCTTCAGACACGCTACAAGGTACCCCAATGATCTCGTCTCCCTTTTGTTTTGTTTTGAAATGCAGTTTGTGGCCTAGGGTCACCATATGCTTGCTTTTGAAACCTTAAACTATGTCACATTGAATGTCAAACTTAAATATGGTAAACTTGGTGTCATGACTACATAAAAACAGAAGCAAACACTTATTATATGTCAATAAAGAGTACTTAAAAGCTGGTCTATGCGCATGCCTTGTATCACCTAGGAAACATGTAACATAAAGTGGTAAAGTATGACCAAGATAATCAAGGAAGGAGCACATAAAATCATGAATTTAACCTTTATATATCGACTAAAGGTGCACTAAATATATTGGTACGTGAATCCGATTTTGAACCCTTAAAACATGTATTTTCTTTTGTTGTTAAAACACCGAATGGTACTAAAAAATGAGTGTGCGTTTGGTATGTTAAGGAATCGAATGCGTTAGATCTTGGATTCGTTTAACACTTGAAAGGCGCATGAAATTACTGTTTTGGAGTGGTCATTGAATCGATTTTTAACCTCGTTAATTTATATGTGTGTCTCGCTTTGTCCGTTGATTCGAATTGGGTTGTGGCTCGTTAGTACTTAATTGTTGGTCTTGCATGCATGGGAGGTGAATTGTAAACGTGGGGTCAAATGGGTGTGAATTGCATATCGATATGAAATGAAAATGCATATCGAGATGGAATGCAAATGAATTGTGAATTGTTTTTGGGTCTTAAATTCTGTGCGCATAACCCTAGAATTAAGTATCATTGTATATTTAAGCTATTTATACATTAAACCCTAAACTACGATACATTGATACTTTAACCCCATACTTTGATTATCATCATGATTGACCCTAGACTTTACTAAAATGTCATTTAAAGACCCTAAGAATATGATTATAACTAAGATATTTATTAAACCTAATTAAATGTCTAAGAAACTCTAATTCGATTAATTATGGAAATTTCTATATATGGAAACTTGCTTAACTCGGAAAGTTACTAAAAATATGAAGTTTCTAAAAATGGAAAGCCGTCTAAAATGAGTAATCTGATTCTTAATAAGCGTTACCTAATTCATATAGGTTCCGGACGGCAGGATTGATTTATCGTGTGACTTACGTTTCTATTTTGCTTGCTTCGATTGAGGTACAAATATTCTATCCCTTTTCAGTAGGGATTTCTCATGACCTTCTGATCCTTTGACTTTGTTCACTTATGATATTTCGTTGCTATGATTCCATTGCTATTGACCCTCTGATATTGAACCATTGCTATTGGACCTTTGATAATTGAACCATTAATATTGGACTATTGCTATTGAATTGTGAACTGCTTATATTGAACCTTTGTTTATGATGACCTCCATATTGTATACTTTGTACCTATTGTATTGACCTGTCAATTTGATACCCGAGCCATTAACTAGGCATCGGGGTTCCATGTCCGTGTCATTGATACATGATGAGTGTCTAAATACTCATCATTTTACTTGTTAGAATGCCAAAACACGAAAACACTTAAACACATCAAAATGATAAAAATATCACAAACAAGTGTTTTATATGTTTTAAATGCAAAACATCAAAATCGATGAAAAACGTATCAAGTTTGCATAATTGGCGCTTTAGTCCCCAGTTACAAAAGTTGTCAAAATCGGTCCACTGTAATTCAAAAACTTGTAAAATATCATTTTAGGTCCATGAGATTCATAAGTTGTCAAAATAAACCTTTTAAAGTTTAAAAATCACAAATTGACAACTTTAGTCCTTCAACTTTGAAAATTGTCAAAAATAGTCCTTGGTTAATTTAAAAAGTGAAAATTATCAAATTTTAACCTTGTTCTATTTATAAATGACAAAAATGGTCCTTATGATAAACTTTTTGAGAAATTACAATATTGGTCCCTCAAGTTTCTAAATTGGTAGTTTTAGTCCTTGGACATTTCAAAAATGGAAATTATCAATATAGGTCCTTGTACTATTCTTACTTGGCGGTTTAGTCCTTGTGATAAAGTTTGGAAGCTTGTAAAATCAGTCCTTCAAGATTGCTTAAATTGCAAAGTTAGTCCTTGTGGTTACTTAGCTAATAAACCAAACGGATCCAATATTAAACACAACCCAAGCCCAAATCCAGTCCAACAGTGACCCGGCCCAAATTTTAAAAACCAGATAAACCGCCATCCCTGTAGCCCCATCTCCCTCACCCCTGTAATCCCAAAACCACCATGGTTTTCTCACCATTTTTCAACCCTCCACCTCATCCACCTTTCCAGCTCACCCCCCTCTCCTCCTATACCAGCCACCTTGCATTTAATGCATCCCCACCATAAGGCCATTGTTTATCTCACAATCCTGCTTTTTCGAAAAATCACCTATACCCATACCTACTTCTCATTTTGTAACCTCCACAACATACCAAGATTCTTTAATTACTTTGAAACTGCCTCAAGCTACCTTATCTCAATTTTGGCGACAAAGTAAGTTTGATGGGAGATACATTTTGAATCAATGGTTGATATTGTTGATGGGATATGTTCAAGAATCAAGTGGAGAGTTAATGAAAAGCTATAAATAAAGAGGAAGTCATGGAAGAAAGATGTCTAGTGTAATTTTAATTGTTAATGTCGTTTTAGTTTAACTTTCAAATTCCGGTTCTTGTTTAAGCTTTAAGCTTTGTATTTTATGCAATTTTAAGGTGAAATAAACTTTTTAAGCAACAATTTCAACTTTCAAGTCTCATCTCAAGTTATGCGCTTTTTTATTATTCAAAAATTTCGAGAATGTATGAATGTTGTTAAGTCGTGGGTAATTTGGACTTAAAAGCTCACATAAGCTCCCTATAAAGCTTATTCAAGCTTTTAGATACTCTTAAAAGCAGTTAATTAGCAAAAATCAGAAATTCACAAAAATATCAAATAAATAGCTTAAAAATAAAAATCACATGGTGAAGAAGATCAAGAAGCTGGAGCAGGGTTTATCTTTGATGGCCTTGGTATAGTGCTTCTTGGGAAGCTATAGGAATTGGTTACAATTCTCAGTTCTCAGTTTTACCTTGAAAACCAAAGTGTAAGCTGTTGATCAATCTTGGTACTTTCTTTGTTTTATGTTGTTAATGTTATTGTTCTATGTTTCTTGATGTTATTTAATGATATTATGAGGTTTGTAATAGATTGCATGTACTTAACTGCTTAACCCTTTGAAAATCACCAAACTAGTCTCATTAAGGACTGTTTGGTTCTTTAAGTTTCTTGTGTTTAAGGTTATTAGAGTTGTTGTTCATTGGTATTATCTGTCACACTTAGTGTTAAGAACTCAAAGAAACCTTAAAATCTGTGCTTATTATAGTAAAAGTCAAAAGTACCTTAATCTTTACCTAGCTTGTTAACTGTTGGATTTTAGCTTTTCATATTTACCATACTAGCTTAGAATCTAATAACCTAGCTTAATCTCATATCAATATAGCTTATTACATCATAATTAGTAAGCTAGATTGATTTAAAACTCACCAAAGTCAAACTTATCTCAAGCGCTTTAAAAGTCAAGATATTTGCAAAAATCCAGGTTTGAACCCAACTGGGTGGATTTATCACAGGCTCATTTTTGGGTCAAAACTAGTCAAACTTTGGGTTTTATAACTTTTCTTGATCT
The DNA here is from genome assembly GCA_022545495.1 of Chrysanthemum lavandulifolium. NCBI lineage: Eukaryota > Viridiplantae > Streptophyta > Magnoliopsida > Asterales > Asteraceae > Chrysanthemum > Chrysanthemum lavandulifolium. Next base: position 56,388,130 of record CM040244.1, on the reverse strand, counting down.
AGTTTCTTATAAGCATTTTTTTAGATTTTTGTTAATTTTTCTTAAGCCTCAAATAAGCTCATAAAAAAGCACTTATGTGCCCTGCTCCAAAGCTTGTTCAGAATCGAGATTTTCCAAGCTTTTGCTAAGCTTGTCCCGAGCTCATAAGAGCTTCTCAAGATGTCGATTTTTGGTTCTAAGGCAGTTAACCTGGTCCTTTTCAAGTTCCAAGTTTTAAATTTCCATTTTCAGCTTATTTACTAGGCCTGCTTGAGCTTATCATTTTGTCCCATATTAATCAGTATTAACTGAGTTTAACTCAGTGGTTTCTCAGGTTTTGAAAAAGCTTCTCAAAAGCTCATTTTAGCTTGTTTTGATCTCATCTTTTGTTTCTAGGTAGCCAACCAGGTCTAATACAAGTTCCAATAATTTCTTTTCAGTTTTAGCTTATTTGGTGTTCTGTGGTTAAGCTCAAAGTAGCTTACCAAATTCTGTTTTGTTCATTAAGTCAAAACCTCAAATCTGTGGAAACTTGCAATCCAGAGGTCATGGTTTGTTGTTTTTAGTTGAAATAGAGTTCTTATAGCTTATTGTAGCTTGTATATCGGTTTAGTGCTTGTTGTGTCCTTCTAGCTTATTTCAAGTGCTTTTTAATAAGCGATTGCCACGCAGATTGCTTATTTCTCCACACAAGCCCATGTTTTTCTATTTTTCTTAGATTCTACATATTAAAATAGACTTTTCCTGAAATTTTCATAATTTTTCATAACTGTTTGCTATTTTTCTTAATTAAAAGCAGTTTTAGGTATTTTAAATAGCTTTTAATACAAATAAATTATAAAAGTTCAAAAAATGATTTTTCAATTTTATTAGTTTAAGATAAATATAAAAGTAATAAAAGTATTTTTCCATAATTTTCTTAGTTTAAAAAGTATTTTTAGCATTTTAATTGGTTTTAAATAGTTTTAAATTAATAATAAATACATAATAAGTCTAAAAAATATATTTTCAGCTTTAAAATAAGTTTTATCATATTTTAGATTTTTCCAAGTTATAATTTCATTTTTATAGGTTAATTTTGTATTTTCTTGTATTTTAGTGTATTTTAAATACTTAATAAATAGTTTTTAATTAATAATAATTAAATAAATAGTGTTAAAAATAATTTTCTTTTTCTAATAATTTTCTTTTATTATTAGGATTGTAAAAATATCATTTTCATATTTATAGGCCTTTTATTTATTTAAAACTCACATTTTATTTTATACGTAGACGTTATTTTATTTTAAACGTAAGTTTTAAGTTGTAGGTTTTAAACGTTCATCGCCTTTAAAAATAGTGATAGCGTTTATTTAATAGATTTTATCTTTTATTTCTTTTAATTTGCATTTAAGTCGCTTTAATTTGTAGATTTTCTCTTTAGGTAATTTTCCATCCAAAACCTTCTCGATCACTATCCTTAGTGATCATTCTACCATCGATCAAGTGTTTATTACACCAATTCATCCTCCGTGGGACTTAACGACCAGAATTCCCTATATTCCTCGATCTTAATTGCATTTGTGTTTAAGTTGTTTTAAGTCTGTTAGACTTGTTGTTTAGCACCAATCAAATTTTAGGCGCCCTTGCGGGAGGTTTGAAGCGTGTTTCTAGCATTTTCGGACCGTGCTTGCACATATACCACAGTTTGTAAAAGTTTTACGTAAAGTTTAATATAAACCAAAAGTTCATTAACACTTTTCCTAAAGTGTTAAAACCCAAAACAATATAAAACAACAAAACAATCAAACGTTTTCTATTTTGTATTCTCTTTTAAGGTGATTCTTAAAGAGATACGATTTGGTTAAACGGACGATAACAAAAATATTGTCCAAAAGTTTTAAACCCCATCAAGACAAATCATACCTACGTCTTTTCGGTGGTACTTAAATATACATAAAAATCAATCACCGCAAATCAAGGCAAAAGCACTACCTAACGGGGTGCGACCATAATAAGTTCCCGAACATCGATTTAAAACTTGCCTTTGTGTCACTTGTGATTTGGTGTACCTTTTCAAAGAAGCCATTTCATTTGTGATTATTGGTTAAGTTCACTTGTGTTTTGCCTCATTTGATTTGAAAATTGATTTTTATACTTAGTGCATGCGACTCGTTCTTCCAGTTCTACAAGTCCACTTTCGAACTTGGAAAGATTCCTCGCAGACGTAGAGGACGTTCGGCTCCTTCACCGTGATCGAGGAACGTCTACCACCACCACCACCGTCGAAATGGCGAAGACAAACCCATGAATGAGCTTCTCCAAGCACCCATCGAGGGTTACGGAGATGCCATTGTTGTCCCAACCATTGTGGTCGATACCTTCGAGCTCAAAACCGGGTTACTTAACTGTAACCCAAAGCCAATTCTATGGTTTTGAGCGGGATGATCCTCATGCACACATTCGATGGTTTAACAAGATTGCATCTACCATCAAGTACAAGAATGTCCCACACGATGCTATCAAGCTTCTTCATTCCCATTTTCTGTAGAGGACAAGCCCGGAATTGGCTTGAGAAACAACCCCTCGCTCTATTGAGACATGGGAAGATCTAGTTACCAAGTTTGTTAACGAGTTCTATCCTCCATCCCGAACCACAAGTCTTAAGAATGAGATAATGAAATTTTCTCGAGATTTGATGAATCATTCGGGAGGCATGGGATCGTTATAAAGAATTGCTCATAGTGTCCACATCATGGTTTTACCGAGTTAATGCAAATGGATACTTTCTATAATGGTCTCGAGACAAGTGACCAAGACTCTCTCGAATGCCTCCGCGGAGGTAATTTCCTTAGCAAAACCACCAAAGAAGCCTTACAAATCATTGAAAACAAGTCCTGTGTCCGTTCTTTCCGCACTAAGACATATCAAACTCGGTCTAATGTGGGCCTTCTACTTCATCTCTCGTGAGTACATCTAGCACCGATGCTAAGATTGATAAACTCACGGACATTGTTCGAGCTTTGGTTCTTGCTAACCAAAAGAAAGTCACCTTCACTCAAACACCATCACATGGTGAAGTGAAGAAAGTTGAAGTTTGTGTTACTTGTGGTGGTCCTCATGCATACTACAATTGTATCGCCACCGATGGTAGTCCGTTTGAAGCAAATGCTATAGCCGGTACTTCAAATCAAGGAGGTAATCAATACCGTCCTCGAATGAACCAAACTACCGTGCTAACACTTATCGTGCACCACCCGGTTTTAACCGTAATCCTAACTGAATCGAATCAACCTAGAATGAACCAAGGTTATCAAAACCAAGGTAATTTCTATCCCGGATCCAATCAAGGTTTTCAACAACAAGGAAACCTTCATCAAAACAATTTCAATCGAGGAATCAATTTCATGGGAATGTGAATCCTAATCAAGGAATTTTCAACAACAAGGTCATAATCAAAACATTCGACCTCAAAATTTCCTCCTACTCCAACTCCCGTCATTGCTCCTCCGGGACCATCATCGATGAGTTATCAAGCGTTTATGAAATCCCAAGATGAAATGAACAGTTGTTGGTCACCGATTGTCGATCTCAAAAGTCTTTAAATGATCAACCCTCGGGCTCGGGAAAACTTCCGAGCAACACGATCGCTAACCCGAGGGGCGATGCTAAGGCGATCACGACCGTAAGTGGTGTTTCATACAATGGACCCGCTATTCCTACTACCTCTTCTTCTTCTCTCCCAAAGGTAGTGGAAAGTGAACCTCGACTCACAATGGACCCACGACTCCAATGCCCCTCCTCCCGTGGCAATGAGTCAAGTTACCAAGGAAACAACGGACAAAGTGCATTATTCTAGCCCAAGTATCAAGACAAGTCCCACCTTGGTAGTCCATCCTCAAGTTGTCCGAAACCCAAGTCTAATCCAGAGTTGTTTTGAACCACCTGTAGCTCCCATTGAAAATACCAAATCCAAATCTTCTATTCCATATCCATCACGTTTGAATGAGCAAAAGCTCGTGAAAAAGCTAGTCATCAAATGGACAAATTTTTCCAAATTTTCCAAGAGTTACATTTTGACATAAGCTTTATGGATGCTATCATGTCGATGCCCAAGTTTGCATCAACTCTCAAACACATGTTAAGCAACAAGGAAAAGCTGTTTGAAATGGCTAAAACTCCTCTTAACGAGAACCGCGCTCGTGATTATTCTAAAGAAGCTTCGAGAAAAGCTTGGAGATCCCGGGAAATTTCTCTTACCTTGTGTATTCTCAGAATGGTTGAATGCTTTGCCCTAGCAGATCTTGGTGCAAGCATTAATCTTATGCCATATTCGATGTGGAAGAAACTTTCTTCCGAACTCACTCCTACATGCATGACTCTCGAGCTTGCGATCGTTCCATATCTCGTCCTCTTGGCATTCCGAGGACGTATTTGTGAAAGTAGGAAAGTTCCATTTTCCGGTGACTTCGTGGTTGTTGATTTTGATGCGATCATCGGGTTCCTCTCATTGTTGGTCGAGGATTCACGAGCGGGCCGTGCTCTCATAGATGTATTTGAGCAAGAAATCACATTACGTGTTGGTAATGAAGTCGTCACTTTAACCTTGATCAAACTTGAGGTACTCCGCAAACTATGATTACAGGTCGGTTAACCGAATAGATATCATTGATGTTGCTTCAAGAGTACTCGCAAGAAGTTCTTGGTTATGATCATAATTCTTCGAGTGATAATCTCACTCATTCATCTCAACCTATCATCGCCAATTCTACTCCTTCTCTCACCCCATTTGAGGAAAGTGACTTCATCTTAGAAGAGATTGAAGCCTACTTGTCTAGTGATTACATTCCATGGGAAATTGATCACGCTCCCATCGACATTGAGGGGACATACTTCTCATTGAGAAGTTGCTTAATGATGATCCATCATCATCACTCATTCCGATGAGATTAATCAAAATGAGATTAATGCGGAGGAGATTTTCTTCGTTAAATCGAACTTCATAACAAGGAAATCAAGTCGGTTGAGAAAGCGAAGAATTTCCCGAGGTTGAGCTTAAGGACTTACCACCTCATCTCGAGTATGCATTTCTTGAAGGTGATGATAAATTACCCGTCATTATTGCTAGAGATTTGAGTAAAGATGAAAAAGTCGCTCTCATTAAAATCTTGAAGTCACACAAGCAAGCAATTGCTTGGAAACTCTCCGACATTAAGGGTATCAACCCCGAGTTTTGTACTCACAAAATCCCGATGGAGGATGACTTTAAGCAATGATTCAACATCGAGAAGAGTAAATCCAAAAATCCATGATGTTATCAAACAAGAGGTTATCAAACTTCTTGATGCGGATTGATTTACCCAATCTCGCATAGTCCTTGGGTTAGCCCAATTCATTGTGTTCCTAAAAAGGGTGGCATAACTGTTGTCACAATGAAGATAACGAGTTAATTCCAACTCGATTGGTTACGGATGGCGTGTTTGCATCGACTATCGTAAGTTGAATGACGCTACCGAAAGACCATTTTCCTCTACCCTTCATGGACCAAATGCTTGAGAGATTAGCAGGAAATGAATACTATTGTTTCCTTGATGGTTTCTCGGGGTACTTTCAGATCCCCATTGATCCAAAGGATCAAGATAAAACTACATTCACCTGCCCATACGGAACTTTTGCCTATAGACGTATGCCTTTTGGCTTATGTAATGCTCCTGGCACGTTCCAACGATGTATGATGGCTATTTTCCACGACATGATCGGGGAAACAATGGAGGTGTTTATGGATGACTTCTCGGTCATTGGGGATTCGTTTCAAACATGTCTCTCCCATCTAGATAAAATGCTCAAACGGTGTGAAGACACCAATCTTTGTCTAAAGTGGGAGAAAAGCCACTTTATGGTCAAAGAAGGCATAGTCCTTGGCCATAAAATTTCAAGAACGGGATTGAGGTAGATAGAGCAAAAGTCGATGTTATTGCTAAACTACCTCATCCTACTACCGTCAAAGGTATTAGGAGTTTTTAGGTCATGCCGGTTTCTATCAGATTCATTCAAGATTTTTCCAAAATCGCTTGACCAATGACCCATCTTCTTGAAAAGGATGCTCCTTTTATCTTTTCACCCGAGTGCATCATAGCTTTTGAAACATTGAAGAAAAAGCTTCTTGAAGCACCTATTCTCGTAGCTCCTGACTGGGATTTACCTTTTGAGCTTATGTGCGATGCAAGTGATTTTGCTATCGGCGCAGTCTTAGGGCAACGAAGAAACAAGCATTTTCAGCCTATTCACTACGCAAGTAAGACTATGACTGAAGCTCAAACTCATTACACCACCACAGAAAAAGAGCTATTAGCCGTGGTGTATGCATTTGAGAAATTTCGGCCGTATTTAATCTTGACCAAATGTGTAGTGTATACGGATCACTCGGCACTCAAATATCTCTTTGCAAAACAAGATGCAAAGCCGAGATTGCTCCGTTGGGTTCTCCTCCTTCAAGAATTTGATATTATCATACGTGATAAAAAGGAGCCGAGAACCCGTCACGATCATCTCGTCAGATTAGAAAACCCTCACCAAGATGTTTTCGAGAAAAGGAAATAAATGAAACATTTCCTCTCGAGACACTCAATGCGGTTTGTTTTCTTGAAACTCTTCTACCCCATGGTTTTCGACTTTGCAAATTACCATGCGGGTAACTTCATTGTGAAAGGGATGTCAACCCAACAGAAGAATAAATTATTCAAGGATGTTAAACACTATTTACGGGACGACCCTTTCTTATTCAAAATCTGTGCGGATCAAGTCATCCGACGGTGTGTTTATGGACAAGAAGCTCTTGACATTCTCAAGCTTGCCATCTTTGGACCCACCGGGGCCATCATAGTCCAAACTACACCGCCAAAAAGGTGTTTGATTCCGGGTTCTATTGGCCCACAATCTATAAAGATGCCCACGAATTTGTCAAAACTTGTGACGCTTGTCGTCATGGAAATATATCTCAAAGGAATGAAATGCCACAAAATGCCATTCAAGTTTGTGAGATATTTGACATCCGGGGTATTGATTTTATGGGGCCATTTCCATCTTCTCGTGGTAACAAGTACATACTCGTGGTCATTGATTACTTATCAAAATGGGTTGAAGCAAAGCTTTACCTACAAATGATGCCCGAGTAGTTGTGAAATTTTTGAAAGCTCTTTGCGGGTTTGGAACTCCTCGTGCAATAATCGGTGATCGTGGTACACATTTTGTAATGACCAATTTGATCGTGTCATGCAAAAGTATGGTGTTACCCACCGTCTATCTATCGCATACCACCCCAAACAAGTGGGCGGTGGAAGTTTCAAACCGTGGTATTAAAAGAATACTTGAAAGGACGAGGGTGAAAATCGTGCATCCTGGTCGGATAAACCGGATGACGACTGGGCTTTTAAATACGACTTACAAAACACCAATTGGGTGTACTCCATATAAGCTAGTGTACGGAAAAGCATGTCATCTTCCGATTGAACTAGAGCACAAGGCTTCTGGGCCTTAAAACATGCGAACTTCGATATACGAGACGGCCGGTGATCACAGAAAAGTTCAAATGAATGAACTAAATGAACTTCGTGATCAAGCATACGAGAACTCTTTGATCTACAAGCAAAAGACAAAGAAGATTCATGACTCTAAAATCAAAAACCGCGTTTTCAACGTTGGTGATCGAGTCCTTCTTTTCAACTCTAGATTGAAGATTTTCTCTAGAAAGCTTAAGTCCCGTTGGTCTGGTCCATTTACCATTACTAAGGTTTATCCTTATGGCACCATTGAGTTATCTCAGCCTGATGGTCCAAACTTTAAAGTAAATGGGCATCGATTAAAGCATTACTTTGGAGAGGACATTCCACCGTGATTGTCCGGATTTACAAACATTCCCCATGAACCAATGAATGCGGGGATCGAGTCAAGCTAGTGACTCGGGAATCAAAAATAGTAGCACACACCATATGGATTTTCACCCATATTTCGACTTCTTACCCTTTCTACCACCCTAGTGTGGGGTGATGCCCACATGTTATATATATATTTATCTCTAAAAAAAAAAAAAAAAAAAAAAAAAAAAAAAATGTATATTTAAATAATGGCCGTAGTATTTCCCTTTTACGTTCTTTGTTTCGCATAACCGCGGTACTTTGAATATTGAGGGCAATATTCATTTCTAAGTGTGGGGAATTCTCACGAATTTCATGTAATTATTTCACCCAATTCCCGTTTTGGCCAAAATTTTTTGGAGTAAGTGTTTTCACTTACTCACAAATGGTAATCATCCGCCATGTCTAACCCACATAAGGATTGGCTAATCCAGAGCAAACGGCTCTTGGTAAAGATATCTCAAATCCGTTTATGGCTTGCAATTTGCCTAAAATTGTATGGTGTTCAACTCACCATATCTTTAAACTAGTGAAAAGTTGGCTAGCCCGCAAGATTATGGCTTGTGGTAAAGGCGATTGAAAATCCATAATTGGTAATCACTCACCAAAGATAATATTGATAATTTATCTAAGAGTTGGCTAGTCCGGAAGGTACGGCTTCGGTAAAGACAAAATCAAATCCGTTGAAAGTCGGTGATTTGCTCAAAATCACATGGTTATCGGTGTACCATGGTTCTTACTTGAACTGAAACATTTGGCTACTCGAAGTAATGGCTTTTGGTAAAGAGTTCTTTAAAATCCATTATGTTTTCTCAAATCATTGCTAGGGACTAGCAATATCTTAGTGTGGGGATTGATGAGTGTCTAAATACTCATCATTTTATCTTATTAGAATGTCAAAAACATCGAAAACACTCTTAAACACATCAAAATGATAAAAATATCACAAACAAGTGTTTTATATGTTTTAAATGCAAAACATCAAAATCGATGAAAAACGTATCAAGTTTGCATAATTGGCGCTTTAGTCCCCAAGTTACAAAAGTTGTCAAAATCGGTCCCTGGTAATTCAAAAACTTGTAAAATATCATTTTAGGTCCATGAGATTCATAAGTTGTCAAAATAAACCCTTTAGAGTTTAAAAATCACAAATTGACAACTTTAGTCCTTCAACTTTGAAAATTGTCAAAATAGTCCTTGGTTAATTTAAAAGTGAAAATTATCAAATTTTAACCTTGTTCTATTTATAAATGACAAAATGGTCCTTATGATAAACTTTTGAGAAATTACAATATTGGTCCTCAAGTTTCTAAATTGGCGCTTTAGTCCTGGACATTTCAAAATGGAAATTATCAATATAGGTCCTTGTACTATTCTTACTTGGCAGTTTTACCCTTGTGATAAAGTTTGGAAGCTTTTAAAATCAGTCCTTCAAGATTGCTTAAATTGCAAAGTTAGTCCTTGTTACTTAGCTAATAAACCAAACGGATCCAATATTAAACACAACCCAAGCCCAATCCATCCAACAAATGACCCGGCCCAACTTTTAAAAACCGGATAAACCGCCATCCTCAGAGCCCCATCTCCTCACCCTGTAATCCCAAAACCACCATGGTTTTCACCATTTTTCAACCTCCACCTCATCCACCTTTCCACCACCCTCTCCTCCTATACCACCACCTTGCATTTAACATCCCCACCATAAGGTTCATCGTTTATCTCACAATCCTGTTTTTTGAAAAATCACTCCTATACCCATACCTACTTCTCATTTTGTCCCTCCACCTCCACACCAACATACCAAGATTCTTGCAGAAAAATTACTTTGAAAAATGGCTCAAGCTGACCTTATCTCAATTTTGGCGCCAAAAGTAAGTTTGATGGTGAGATACATTTACTGAATCAATGGTTGATATTGTTGATGGATATGTTCGTAATCAAGTGGAGAGTTCGTAAAAGCTATAAAGAAAGCGAGAGAGTCATGGAAGAAAGATGTCTAGTGTAATTTTAATTGTTAATGTCGTTTTAGTTTAACTTTCAAATTCTAGTGTTTGTTTAAGCTTTAAGCTTTGTATTTTATGTTTTAAGGTGAAATAAAACTTTTGTAAGCAACAATTTCAACTTTCAAGTCTCATCTCAAGTTATGCAATTTTTCCTTATTCAAAAATTCAAGAATATGGTGAATGTTTTAAGTCGATGGTTAATTTGGACTAAAAGCTCACATAAGCTCCTATAAAGCTTATTCAAGCTTTTAGATACCTTAAAAGCGGTTAATTAGCAAAAATCGAAATTCACAAAATATCAAATAAATAGCTTAAAAATAAAAATCACATGGTGAAGAAGATCAAGAAGTCGGAGCAGTGGTTTATCTTTGATGGCCTTGGTATAGTGCTTGGGAAGCTATAGGAATTGGTTACAATTCTCGGTTCTCGAGTTTACCTTGAAAACCAAAGTGTAAGCTTTGTTGATCAATCTTGGTACTTAACGTTTTATGTTGTTAATGTTATTGTTCTATGTTTCTTGATGTTATTTAATGATATTATGAGGTTTGTAATAGATTGCATGTACTTAATCTGTTTAACCCTTTGAAAATCACCAAACTAGTCTCATTAAGGACTGTTTGGTTCTGTTGAGTTTACTGTGTTTAAGGTTATTAGAGTTGTTGTTCATTGGTATTATCTGTCACACTTAGTGTCAAGAACTCAAAGAAACCTTAAAATCCTGTGCTTATTATAGTAAAAGTCAAAAGTACCTTAATCTTTACCTAGCTTGTTAACTGTTGGATTTTAGCTTTTCATATTTACCATACTAGCTTAGAATCTAATAACCTAGCTTAATCTCATATCAATATAGCTTATTACATCATAATTAGTAAGCTAGATTGATTTAAAACTCACCAAAGTCAAACTTATCTCAACTGCTTTAAAAGTCAAGATATTTGCAAAAATCCAGGTTTGAACCCAACTGGGTGGATTTATCACAGGCTCATTTTTGGGTCAAAACTAGTCAAACTTTGGGTTTTATAACTTTTCTTGATCTAGTTTCTTATAAGCATTTTTTTAGATTTTTGTTAATTTTCTTAAGCCTCAAATAAGCTCATAAAAAGCACTTATGTGCCTGCGCCCAAAGCTTGTTCGAATCGAGATTTTCCAAGCTTTTGCTAAGCTTGTCCCGAGCTCATAAGAGCTTCTCGAGATTCGATTTTGGTTCTAAGATGTTAACTGGTCCTTTTCAAGTTCCAAGTTTTAAATTTCCATTTTCACTTATTTACTAGGCCGCTTGAGCTTATCATTTTGTCCCATATTAATCAATGATTAACCGAGTTTAACTCGATGGTTTCTCGTGTTTTGAAAAAGCTTCTCAAAAGCTCATTTTAGCTTGTTTTGATCTCATCTTTTGTTTCTAGGTAGCCAACCAGGTCTAATACAAGTTCCAATAATTGCTTTTCAGTTTTAGCTTATTTGGTGTTCTGTGGTTAAGCTCAAAGTAGCTTACCAAATTCTGTTTTGTTCATTAAGTCAAAACCTCAAATCTGTGAAAACTTGCAATCCAGAGGTCATGGTTTGTTGTTTTTAGTTGAAATAGAGTTCTTATAGCTTATTGTAGCTTGTATATCAGTTTAGTACTTGTTGTGTCCTTCTAGCTTATTTCAAGTGCTTTTTAATAAGCAGTTGCCACTGCAGTTGCTTATTTCTCCAAACAAGCCCATGTTTTTCTATTTTTCTTAGACTCAGTAGATTAAAATAGACTTTTCCTGAAATTTTCATAATTTTTCATAACTGTTTGCTATTTTTCTTAATTAAAAACAGTTTTTAGGTATTTTTAAATAGCTTTTAATACAAATAAATTATAAAAGTTCAAAAAATGATTTTCAATTTTTAGTTTAAGATAAATATAAAAGTAATAAAAAGTATTTTTCCATAATTTTCTTAGTTTAAAAGTATTTTTAGCATTTTAATTGGTTTTAAATAGTTTTAAATTAATAATAAATACATAATAAGTCTAAAAATATATTTTCAGTTTTAAAATAAGTTTTATCATATTTTAGATTTTTCCAAGTTATAATTTCATTTTTCTTGGTTAATTTTGTATTTTCTTGTATTTTAGTGTATTTTAAATACTTAATAAATAGTTTTAATTAATAATAATTAAATAAATAGTGTTAAAATAATTTTCTTTTCTAATAATTTTCTTTTATTATTAGGATTGTAAAATATCATTTTCATATTTATAGGCCTTTTATTTATTTAAAACTCACATTTTATTTTATACGTAGACGTTATTTTATTTTAAACGTAAGTTTTAAGTTGTAGGTTTTAAACGTTCATCGCCTTTAAAAATAGTGATAGCGTTTATTTAATAGATTTTATCTTTTATTTCTTTTAATTTGCATTTAAGTCGCTTTAATTTGTAGATTTTCTCTTTAGGTATAATTTTCCATCCAAAACCCTACTGATCACTATCCTTAGTGATCATTCTACCATCTGATCAAGTGTTTATTACACCAATTCATCCTCCGTGGGACTTAACGATCCAGAATTCCTATATTCCTCCGATCTTAATTGCATTTGTGTTTAAGTTGTTTTAAGTCTGTTAGACTTGATCGCTTAGCACCAATCAATACACCAACGGCATGACTCCAGTGTGGATGAGTGATGTTCCACTCCGTCCCCATTATTGTATTGATTATTGCGCACTTCAGATATATATATTGTATTGGCCACTATTGTATTGCAGGGGGCGTATGGATGCATCCTAGATTTGTATTGTATTGTATTGATATTGATTGTATTGGTGATGTGGTGCGTGTGTGCAATACACCCCCTCACAGTCTGGGAGTTAGCTACTCCATTGGTTACTGAGGTCTCCCCTCCTATTGTATTGGTATTCAGAGGTCACCCCTCCGAATACAATGGCTACTATTGGATATTGGGCTGCTAATGCCACTATTGATTGTATTGTATTGTATTGTTGGCTCGGGATGGATTTTTGACAAACCTTACACTATTAACATACCTACATTGTACCTTCTGTATTTCCCAATGCACCATATTTTGTATTGACTGTCCTTTATTCAGTATCCTTATGTGACTCACTCTACTACCATGATATACATTCCATTGCATTGATCTGTCATACTCTGGTTCTGTTACTTTAGACGATCGTTCCATTCACGTACCGATTTATTATATGATTATTGAATTTGATTATGCTTTTACGTGTTTTACGTGACTATCGTTTGCCCTACTACTATATTATTATATGCGATTGTCTGTTTCACCTATTGTCATGCTAATATCGTTTGACCATGCTTGTGTGAAGGCGGTTAAGTTATATGTTTATCATGTATATCTTCGTTTAATTATGTTCATGGGTTATTGATTATCTGTTGGTGTTTTTATTGATACTTGTTGACCTGCCATGCTTATATATCTGTTATGATGTTGTGATGTTATTAACTGTCGGTTATTTGACTCGTGTATTGCCATGCTTATCTTCTAATTAATTGTTTCTGTTTTCTTTTAGTCTTTCGTTGGGCTTAATTATATTCTGATTTTCCGGATTTGATTTCATGCTATTCTTATGTTGAGTGGATGCGACATCTGCTATGCTTGATTTGTTTCGGTGCCTATATGTCTGGTTGCTTATATGTGATTATATATATGTCATGGATGCGTTGCTTTGCCGTGTTCTCTTTGATTGTTGTTCTTGCTGGATATCTGTATAATTGTGTTCTACAGGATCCTCATTGACTCATTGTTTCTCTTCGTTGCGACTTTGTTATCAGTTCCCTTTATTTCACTTGTATACCTCTGATTTTGTTTAGCTTTCGTTTGTTATATCTGTTCACTGGGCTTTTTAAGCTCAGCCGCATTTCTTTTCCTACGGCAGGTTTTAGGTTTGAAGATGGGCTTAATGGGCTGAGAGTTGGATTATTCGAGTAGACCGACCTTAGTTACCTTATCGTCGATTTAATTTGAAGAGCTATTGTTTTTAGATTTCATTCTCGTTTTGGACATATTGGATTTTGTATTTTCCTTGTAAGTCATTTGTTTATATGACTTGGTATTTTGTTTTTTTATAAGGCTTCCGCTCATAAAAGTTTATTTGTATGTTCTGATATGACACCAGAATGTGACACTTCTACCCTTGTCGGGTTGGGGTGTTACATAGGTTGTCCAGGAATTTCTGGAGGATCTTCCACAACTTCATTACCATTGACAATTACATTCCACAATGCATGGTCTGTAATAGCAATGTACTGCCTCATCTTCATGCTCTAGAGATCATATTCTCCTTCTTGATGATTGGAATTCGAGTGAGGTGATGGATGGTGGTGGTGCAAACAATGACATCTTTGGTCTTTGTTGTTAAATCGGTTATTGGGTTTCTTCTTAATCGTAGTTTCCACACAAGCTCTTATACCACTTGTTGGATCGATATACTCTAACCAAACTAACTTATATAGCTTGTTAAGGGTTTAATAACCTCGGATAAATCCTAAGTTACTAACAATGAAACACCAATAAACTCTATTAAGCACGCTGGAATTTACTTCAATAAAGCTAAGAATTCACTTTAACTTTAACGATTTTATTAATAACTCGAACCGCTTGTTATCTGATTCTTCAAGAACTCTAAACTCTAATATCGCATTTCTAAAACTCTAAAAACACGATTCGCTCTCTAAAGTCGATATCTCTAATGCCAACCTAGGGGTCCTTTTATAGGCTTAAGGATAACCCTAGTCGGTTTACAATTCTAACCTTGTACGACAAATAATCTAAACAAAGAATATTCTAGAATAACAAAGCTTTCCATAAACGAATATAGCAGCTCTTTAACTTTGCAGTACTTTTACTTTCACTTAGCAGTACTTTGAATCTCCAGCACTTTGACTTCTTCAGTACGTTGACTTTCATATCCCAACAATGATCTCCGTAAGCTTGGCGTTGTTGAAGTGGTTGAATGGAAGCATATGTTGAATGACCCACGCCGCAAAATCTGTTTGAAGCGCATCATTATCATATATAGAAACTTGACCATCCGCACCAATAGTACCTTCCGACGTTTGGCAAACCGCAGTACATTTGTTTAAATGATTTCTTAGTGTAGTGTTAGCAGCCGCGGAAGCATAAAAGCCCCCACATTTCTTGCAACGCGCCTTTTCCGTCCCATCCTTCATAATACACAAATCCATATTAGACCAAACATCACCTTCTCGTGTAGTTGGTTTAACAAGAGCAACATCATCATTTGTGTATCATTTTCGTGACCGGGAAGATCCAACGGAGGGATTAGTGGAAGCTTGTGATTGTGATTGTGAGTTTTCCATTGTAAAGAAATTAGAGAGATTAAAGAGAGATTTGAGAGTTTTTGATGTGTTTTCAACCTCAACCAAATACACATATTTATACTACAAGTTCATGGCTCAAAAACCTCAAAAACTCAAAAACAAAAACAAAAAAAACGGCTACATTTTTACTTCCAACGGTAACAGTTTAAAAAAAACCGGTTGTTTCCGGTTTTTCAAATCCAACGGCTACATTGACTATTGTTGACTAGTTTTAAAAACGGTTAAAACCGGTTTTAACTGGTTTTTTTCGGTTCTCAAATCCAACGGCTATATTGACTTATTGTTGACCAGTTTTAAAAACCGGTTAAAACCCGTTTTTTTTGTTCGACCCAGAAAAAAAAGGTTAAAACCGGTTTTTTGAAAAAACCAATTTAAACCGGGTTCAGAACTGGTAAAAACCCGGTCGGAGGAAGAAATTGAAAACCGGTATAACCGGTTCAGTTATAGAAAACCGGTTTTGGTTAAAAAAAAACAGTTTTGTAAAAAATCGGTTCCGGTTTAATGGGCTGGTTTTTTTAAAACACGGTTTCGGCATGCACCTGTAGCCATGACAAGGTTAAATTAATCATTCGGGGCACACGCATGCTACATCACTATAACAAACTTCCACATCACTATAACAAAACTCCACAACTAACCCTCCTCACTCACAACAAACCTCAACTTACTCATTTGGGCCCACCATTTATAATTTTTTTCACGTTTCCAAATAAACTAAATTTATTTATTAAAACAAAATACAATACAACATATTTACAAATATATATAAATTAAACATTAAAAAAAATACCTTGAATGTAAATGTGATGAACTCTACTCCTACCGAATCAAATGTCTATAATCGACACTATTTTTTCACATTAGATCTCTACATCGCTAGGAAATACATTTGCTCGCCACTTTGGTTTGCTCGCCACTTTCATAAACACACTTAAATAATAACTCTTTCAACTAAGTTTGCTTACCACATGGAGATGGAGAGCAAATGCGAATGGAGAGTAAATAAGTTTGCTTGCCACATAAATTTTTCAACTGACTTTGCTTGCCACATGGGGATGGAGAGCAAATAAACTTGCTGGCCACATATCACAAATCGGGCGAGCAAATGACAGGGAAGGCAAAGAGTTTTACTCACTATTTCGTATTTTGTAACCTAAAAATCTAGGGTTGAAATTCGTAAAACACTTTTTATAATGTCCATTCTTGAAATTTCCTCATTGTAATATGCACTACGTTTTTTGTGAAGTATAGAAATTTTTTGAGAAATACATAAATGCATCTACTCATTGTGGTATTCTACGTCTAACACTTTGAAGTCTAAATTGTGAAATCTTCAATTCTTCATAACTCCACGTCTAAATTCTAACGAAAGAAAATGAGTTATTTTTTCTTTTATTATAATCATTACTTATATTTTTTTTCTTTTAAAAATATGGCATGAAGCATTAGAAATATTGTTAGAAACTAGAAAGACAATTCAAAATATATCACCTCTCATATTTAACACATTAGTTTTCGAATTTGTACGGGCACATAATTTTACACATTGAAAGAAACTAGAAATAATTCAAATAAAAAAAAAAAAAAAAAAAAAAAAAAAAAAAAAAAAAATGGTTCAATAACTTTTTCTTGAATTGATATATTGTGTACTAATCAAAATATAGATGAAAATAAATAAATAAATAAAATAAAAGAAGCATGAACAAAGAAAAATCAAAAAAAGAAAAATTGACGTAGGAAAAGTAATTGGTCATTAATTAAGGGGTGGGTTACTTTTGAGGTAATATTAATTTTGACTTGGGTTGAAACATGTGTTTCTTTTTTGTGTTTCCAATGAAATAATTTTTTACTTTCATGTTTGACTTGGGTTTAGATACTAGAATTAGTGTTGGAATAGTAGGGAAATTGAATAACGGAAATTGAATACAAGAACAGTGAATAGATGTATCATCAATTCACTTTTTATTTGACATGAGAATAGAATGAAATTGTTCTACTTTTTAATAAATGTATACTAGTACCTCAAATCAAAACTAGTAGATATGGCAGATTTTCAATTGAATACTCTGCAAGGTGACTGAGGGTTTGAATTAGCTTGTTTTTCGGGCTTATTCATTTCTTTGAAATCTAAAAATCTGGTAGAATTGTTTTCTTCTAATATTTGTGTTTAACTAAGTTATGTTTATGTGATGTGTTTAATGATAAACGGATAATTAATTCGTAACTTTACGCTCTGTTTTCGAGTTTTTTTTAAAGTAATGGAAGGGGAAGGGAAGTGAAATCAGAAAAAGGGGCGTTCTTGAGTTTTTTTTAAGATGGAAAGGTAGGGGACGGAAAGGTGGGAGGGACGGAAGGGATGGGCTTTTGAGTGTTATTTTGTTCCGTCCAATTTTGGGCGGATTGGAAAGGGAACATGTTTTCAACAATACAAGCCTTTGTTAAATTACAATATTAACCTCGCACGATCTTTATATTTTTGACTTACTTCTCCCATAATGATGATACAATTGAGGAATTTTTGACTTACTTCTCCCGTAGTGATGATACAGTTGACAACTTGAAGAATTTTAGTTAGCGCATATTTAAGGAGATATGTACATCAACTTATGGTTTTCAGGGAACATCCTTTTCCTAAATGGATTTTCCGTCATGTCCTTAACCCACTCTTTCATATACATATTCGGACCAAAACGTAAACCTATAACTAAACAAAACTCTTGGCGTCTAAAGCGAATCCGTTTACCTAATATATTGAATGAGAGCTCGTTTGGTACGCTTTCAACCTCACTAGCAAGTATCGTATGAATCAAAAGTTGGCTATTCTTTTTAAGGACAACGTCGAGCCAATGTCCGAAACATGTTTTTCTGAATTTTTCAACTTGGGCATCGGTCGAGCTACAAGTATGTCCAAACAATCGTAATTTTGGCCTTAATCGTTATGTTTGTTTGGTTAAGAAAAGAAAAAACAAATGTCTTAGCAATCATAATTCATGCTTATATCACCATGAAAACCTAACTACGATCACATATCACCACGAACCCCAAATTTTCATAACTAACCCTAATTGGGAAAACCCCAATTTGAAAAAATTGTCCAATTCAAACAAAACCCTAATTAAAAAGCAATAAGATAATTCGAATATTAATACAATTTTTGCACGATTAAAACTTACTGAATCGAATCTTTATTCATGATTCGATATAAATTTTGCATGATTAAACCTTCAATTCGAATTGTTTTTGGGCTTTTCTTCAATTCGCAGTGGGGGGTTATGATATTTCTTCAAATCGATGGTATGGGAGGGTTTTTTTCTTCAATTCGCAGGTTGGGAGGGGGGGGGGAAGAAGAACCTGTTATGTTTTGCGATTTGGCAATGGGAGGGTTTTAGTATTATAAAAATATCGAAAATTTTCGATATTTTTAAGAAATTTCGCAAGTCTTGTGATTTTTCTTAAAAATATCGAAAATTTTCGATATTTTTTCCAAAATCGCAAAAAACTCGCAAATTTGCGATTTTTCTCAAAAAAGTTGCGGATTGTTTTGGGTATTTTGGTTTTTTAAATATAAAATGGGGTATTTTGTGAAGTAGGTTTGAAAAATTGGGTATTTTTTTCATTATCCCTATTTTAATAGTATAAAGTAGGATATGATCACTTTCCTAGAAGTTCAAACCTTATTTCTTATATACATTATGACTTATATACTGTTTAAGCATAAACAATATCATTGTCAACGCTTTCTTCACTATGTCATATGGGTATTAGCTTCTTGTTTTTGTGAAGTAGCATATTGATAATACGAGGGTATATTAGTAATTTGTGTAGCTTTCTTTTCTTTTCTTGCTACTTAAAAAAAAACTCAAGAACACAAAAATAAATTGTTGAGTTTATAATACATGACATACAATAATAACATGTAGACATCAAGAGTACACAGCGGAAGACTAAAGATCATAACAAATAAATAATTAACTGAAAGTATGCGTAACGTACCTCTTGCGAATGTTAGATCTCTTGAACAAAACAAAGAAGTGGTTTAAATAGTTGTCCTCACCGCTCTACAACTCAAACCAATTGGTGTAAGAATAGTGTCTTACTACCACGCTCTTGTACACACGAATTAACCAACGAATCAGCGATTGCTAGATCTAACACAAGTCCTCGCTTTAAGAAAAACGAAACCAAACTCCCTAACAAGGGGTGTTCGCCGAGAATTGCAAGAGAGAGAGAGAGATCTAGGGTTAATTCAATGCACAAAGTTATGAAAACCCTAGAACCTAGCCTTGTTTATATAGTGTATGGAAAACTTTGGGAACAAGTTAGGGCTTGGGTTGAGAACCCATTCCTTGGCCGCCATGAGACAAGCCCAAGAGAAACCCAAAACTTTCCACTTCAAGATTTTCCATTACTAGTCCTTTCTCTTTTCATTTAACGATTCGTTAGTCTATTTTCCGTTAAATACTTAACGATCGTTAACCGGACTTAATGTGCAATAATTAATCGTAAACATTAACATTAATTATTTAACTTAATTCTCATTCGCTAATGTGTGCAATCCGTGGTCACGAGTTCGAATCCCGACATTTACGTGTTTGTAAATATATACATTTCCAACAACTCCCCACTGGATATGTTTACAAACGTGAAATGACATTGGTTAGCGCCTAGCAACACGCCAATGTCCCCTGTACAACTCGTGTATGGTTTTCTGGAGAAAACCAAGTTTTGATGATTCATCATCGTAGTCATCCTTTGTTTCTAATACCATGTTAATAAAAATATGGATCTCACTCATTTCTTAATTAACTATTCTGCTTTCGCTTTATGTGATTGATCATGATTACCAATTCTTCCGAACATATTCCGAAGACCTTGGGCATGGCCATGCAAACATCTTAAAAACCCTACGAGGGGCCCAATAGTATTATACTTCAAAATAAATTTGAAGGAAACAAATCCCATTTCGACTACAAGGTGATTCATAAATTTCGCAACACTTCCGAAAACAACCCTTATAACTACCGCCACGATAGCGTTAGATTGCTTCACAAAATGCACTACATCCATGACATATCTCCGTATCTCAAGTCGAGGATAAATATCCATGATATACTTAATGACAAAGATCCATAAAGTATTATCATGCGGGTGGGATAAGTCTTATACTCAATACATTGAATATCATCTCGAATTAGTCATGCTACGCATCAATATACTTTCAAGTATATTCTAACTAATACTCAGATTTGTCTTAATTCAATATCATTCCCATGTTATTGATTGACAACGGACTATTTAGAATAACTTAAGTTATTCAAGGATTTAAACATGCAAATATAGGATAACATCACAATAAATGAATAATAAACATAACAAAATATTTTATTTCATTTCAATAATAATGTTTACAATATCCTTTATCTAAAATACTTAGTCACAGATGGGCATGAAACTACTAGCTAAACGAAGTCCAAACTTATCAGACAAATGATTAAGTTTTTCACTGTAAGGCCTTCGTTAAAGGATCCGCTAGGTTATCATCCGTGTGAACTTTGAGCAACTCAATTTCACCTATCTCGACTTGTTCTCGAACATAGTGAGATTGTCTAGGATAGTGTCTGGTACCCTTCATGACCTGTGTTCATGGGTAAAAGTTATTGCAAAGTAATTGTCACAATATACTTTAATAGGATTTTCAATCGACGGACAACACCAAGCCCGAAACAAACTTCCTTATCCAAACAGCTTCCATGGCATCCTCGGACGCCGCTATGTACTCACTTTCAGAAAGCGATATCGCAAGTGTTCTGCTTTCTTACTCTTCCAATCCACAAGACTCCATTGATGACAAATATGTAACCCGTCGAGACTTCGTATCATCTTTGTCACACTTCCAGATGCATCGCAGAACTCGTAATGCATACCGCTCGATTTCCATACACTATGAACATATCTCTTGTAGCCCTAAGGTACTTGAGAATATGTTTAACGCCAGATCGTTGAATTTCACCCGGATTTTGTTGATACCGATCGGTCAAGTTTTGAGCAAACGCCACATCGTGCCTTGTGCATCGCACCGCATACATGATAGATCCCACACCAAGCATAAGGAACTTTCTTCATACGCGCCACCTCTACAGTGTTGAAGCACGACCTTGGTCGCTCAAACCATGATTTACTTGCATTGGCAAAATCCCTTCTTGAATTTTGCATATTGAATCTCTTCAATATTTTGTCAATGTAAGCACTTTGGCTTAAACCAATTAGCCGCCTTGATCTATCCCTCAGAGATCTTGATTCCGAGTATGTATGTCGCTTCCCTAAGTCTTTCATCGAAAACATTTACCAAGATAGGCTTTCACCTCATTTAGACTTGGTATATGATTTCCCATGATTAATATGTCATCGACATACGTAATAAGGAAAGTAACATAACTCCTCTAGCTTTGTGATATACACGGCTCATCAAGATTCGAGTAAATCCAAAACCTTTGATTTCTCCATCGAATCTTTTATTCCATTACCTTGATGTTGCTTCAGTCCATAAATGGACCTCTTAAGCTTGCATACACGGTTAGGAAATAATGGATTCACAAACCCTCCTACTGTGCCATATAGATGTCTTCATCTAGACGGCCATTCAGAAAAGCGGTTTTGACATCCATTTGCCAAATCTCATAGTCATAGTGTGCATCTATAGCTATAAGAATCCTAATAGCTCTTATGTCCGCTACATGAGAGAATGTCTCCTCGTAGTCAATGCCATAGGTTTGAGTAAAACCTTTAGCCACTAGACGAGCCTTGTAGGTGTGTACATTGCCATCCATTTCAGTTTTCTTTTTGAAGATCCACTTACTTCCAACGACTTTAGTATTAGGAGGAAGGTCAACTTCAATCCGCACATCATTATCTTTCATGGATTGCATTTCATTCATAGCAATCGCCACTTATCCTTCTCGTGATCACCATGGCACCTTTATAGTTGGCAAGTTCATTAAGATCCCAACTATATTTTCCTCCACCGCACGTTAAGACATAGACGGTCAGTGCACGATAGTCCTTTCGGACCACGAATGGGAACAACTTCGGGAGGAGCGCCTAAGTCGACTCTTCTTGAAGTTGGCTAGTATTTCGTAAGGTGTTGTATCTTCTGATCATATTCCGATCATATACTCTCCCACCGAGTTCTTGAGATATGAGATTCCTTTCAAGGAAATATCCATACCTAGCCACTATGACTTTGTTCTCACCGGTAGTAAAAGTAGTAACCCATAGTTTCCTTAGGGTATCCTACAAAGATACACTTAACAGATCCGGCTTGAGCTTATCCGGTGTGTCACGCTTAACAAACGCTTCACATCCCTGCACCTTTAAGTAAGAAAAGTTGGGAGCTTTTTCCGTCCATATTTCATATGGAGTTTTAACAACCTTCTTTGTTGGAACCATATTCAAAATGCGAATAGCGTTTCAAGGGCATAATCCCAAAAATAAAAGGAAGAGTCGTAAGTTCAAACATTGATCGTACCATGTCAAGTAAAGTACGATTTCTCCTTTCAGATACACCATTTTGTTGTGGAGTATAAGGAGATGTGAGTTCGGATAATTCCACACTCGCCTAAGTAATCTTTGAACTCTTGACTTCTATACTCACCACCGTATCGGATTGAAGAGCTTTAATCTTCTTTCCAAGTTGTAATTCTACTTCACTTTGAAAACCTTAAATGTTTCAAAGACTTCATGTTTATGTTTAAGTAAATAAACATAACCATAACGATCGAAATCATCCGTAAAGGTTAAGAAGTAGGAAGCACCACGCTTTGACACATGTCTAAGTGGACCACACACATCGGTGTGTATCAATCCAAGTAGATCGAAGCCTTTTCCACTTGTGGTGAAAATATTTCCTTGTCATCTTCCCGCTATGCAAGACTCGCATTTGTCAAATGATTCATCATTGACGCTTGTAAAGCCCATCGTGTTGCGGCTTTTCCATACGTTTCTTGCCTATATGGGCAAGGCGACAATGCCAAAGATAAGAAGAGTCACAGTTCGACTTGCTTTTCTTATTGCTAATGCTATACAACTAATTATTTTCATTGGATATACAACCATCCATATCAATTTCAAACACACCAAGCATAGGAATTGCATTAAAGTAAAAACATTATTTAAAGAAACCGAAATTCCATAACCGGTAAAAGTGTGCACAAAACCAATATCTTTTAACAAAGAAATCGAAATAAAACCCTAACAATAGAGGGTGCATAATGACAATTATTTAGTTCCAAAATTAAGCCCGAAGGCAACACTAAATCAAAAGTCCCTATGGCTTCGACAACCGCACGCTTTCCATTTCCAACGTACAAGTATCTCTCTCCACAGTCGCCTTCTTCGCCTCTAAGTCCCTCGCGATGTATTACGATGTAGTACCACATCCCGTATCATATATCCAGAATTTTGCTTATGAGGAAAAGAAAATAATTCAAACATAAAATACCGATGAGCTAAGCACCATCTTATTTTTATTCAAGGCACTCATTCGTATAAATTGATGGGCCCGCTTCATGGCTGGTGAGTTGCGATGGTGGCAAGTTAAATCCTTCTTAGGATTCTCCTTTTTCTTTGTGGTTCTTCTTAGGAGTCGTGGGATGACAACTTGTTTCCCTTTCCTTTCCTTTCCCTTTCTTATCTGCTTGCGGCTTTGGCTTATTCACCCTACCACCCAGATTGCGAGTACAACAGTGTAGGAGCCTTCTTTGGCAATTTCTTCGAAGTCTACAAGCATTGCATGTAACTCATTCATCGTCTTCCCGTGCAATGCATGTTAAAATTTTGGACAAAATCACCAAATCGTTCTCGACAGTGGAGTGATTGATGAGGCCGACACATACATCATTCGAGTAACCACAACCGAGCTTCTCCAATTGGTCCAAGTGATGTTTCATCTCAAGGACGTGGTCGAGACAGATTTGCTAACCTCACGCTTGCCTATGAACCTTTTCAATTAGTTCATACAAGGTCACATTGTTGGTGGCTTCTCAAACATATGTTTGAGTTCATCTAGCATGCTCATAGGCGGATAGTGTTCAAATTGTTTTTGCAATTGAGCAGACATCCCCGAAAGCATAAGACACGCCACATCATTGTGCTTCTCATATGCAACACGATATGCCTCTTGTTCAAGAGCAGTTGTCGTGTCGAGAGGAGCATCAGGCAGAGGTGTAGTCAAAATATCAAGTCTTTTGGCAACACGAAGGATGATCCTAAGTGCACGATGCCAATCATTGAAATTAGGGCTAGTCAGCTTGTCTCTTCCAATCATATCTTTGAAAGCAGAACTCATTAAGCTCATAGTGTTATCAAGGTTGATGAGCCATCTACGTAAAAAGTTCAAAACCATAATTAGTATTTTGATAATTTTCCTTTTCAATAAACAATTAAATACCCAAGGTTCAAATTCATATAACTAATTAATTATTATTGAAAACTAGGATCCAAATTGTCATAATTTCATCACGTCAGTTGATCTGCTAGTAATGAACCTTATACAAAGTGATAGAGCTTTTGCTCAATTGCCAATTTCAATTGCAATTCATAGATTTATGGGATTTACATATAGCCAATATCAATCGCCATGTAAACATGTTTTATCCCATCTTATGCCTTGAGTTGCCGCTCACCGCCTAACTCAATTAAGTTGTCCAACTTAAGAAAGCGCAAAATCGTCCATGCCCGTTCTCACGACACGTGGACATTTTACCCTTTGATTACGATCTAAGTCACGTTCTCACGCAAATAAAAGGTAATCTTAGGTGTTTCCGTTTCGTTGGATTGCATATAACTTAAATTAATGGGAAATAATTTTAATGTCAAATCAAAATATGTACAAAGATGTCATGCATTCATCTTCGTAACATAGGTTTTATTAAAACATTTATATCTTGTTTTAATGTATAAGTTTTTCATCATCAAACTTTAATTGAGGTATCGATTCACCAATCAAGGAATTTAGTGTTAATTATCATCCATTAAACCGTACTTTTGCATAAGTGTAAACACTTAGTGTTTCGGGTAATTACCATCAGTGGCGCATGAAATTAAAACTAATTCGCCTTAAGATGAGCTTGCACATTTAATGGCTTACTAAGTAGCTCCATTCGAACTTACAAAGGTAGAGGAAGTGCGCTAAAGCATAACCTTAGACATCCTTTCGGTGCGACATGCGCACTTCTTTATTAACCCTTTATAGTTCATCCTAATGGGTGAGCCGCTCGCACCATTTGTACCAAAGTCACCAATCAATTAAACGATTATGATTACTATGCTTAAAAATACATGTTTCACCATTGTTTAGGTCGGTTTATTTTTCTTGTAAAAATACCCTTGTTACACATAACAAACAAGCAAGTATTTATAAAATAAACAATAAACAATGAATGCATAACAATAAATAAGTCATGCATATCAAATAGCCACATGCAAACGTTTTGATAAATCCTATTAATAACCAATTCTAGATCTGTCAATATGCATATATTTAATTAAGACTTTCACCCGCTTTCATCTATGTACAAGGTGAGCCACATGCATCGATTCATCGATTGCGTAAGTCAAATTAAATACATACCATAGCACATAATTGATTAAATTAATAATGATTGAGGTCTTCCCCAATTTTAGATCTATCATAATTTAGTGTATATCACTTAAACAAGAAAGACATACAATAAAAGCAGATCCATGATAAAACATGCATGTAATTATCATGGACATAAATTACACTTAACAATTAATGCAATTATCACAGAGTTACGCAATACACATAAAATTGCATGCATCATAGGGTTTCTAATCCAATTAAAACATTAGTTTACAAAACCCTAATTAGGGCACCAAAAAAACGCCCCCACTAAAAAATTAGGGTTTAGGTTTTGCAAACCCTAAATCTACACATACAAATAATAACACAACATGTTTATTTTATTTATGTGTTTCAGTAATTAATTACTTGTTATACAAGGCTCGTGATGCCACTCGAGTTTATAATACATGACATACAATAATAACATGTAGACATCAAGAGTACACAGCGGAAGACTAAAGATCATAACAAATAAATAATTAACGAAAGTATGCGTAACGCACTCTCTTGCGAATGTTAGATCTCTTGAACAAAACAAAGAAGTGGTTTAAATAGTTGTCCTCACCGCTCTACAACTCAAACCAATTGGTGTAAGAATAGTGTCTTACTACCACGCTCTTGTACACACGAATTAACCAACGAATCAGCGATTGCTAGATCTAACACAAGTCCTCATTTTAAGAAAAACGAAACCAAACTCCCTAACAAGGGGTGTTCGGCCGAGAATTGCAAGAGAGAGAGGAGAGATCTAGGTTAATTCAATGCACAAAGTTATGAAAACCCTAGAACCTAGCCTTGTTTATATAGTGTATGGAAAACTTTGGGAACAAGTTAGGGCTTGGGTTGAGAACCCATTCCCTTGGCCGGCCATGAGACAAGCCCAAGAGAAAACCCAAAACTTTTCACTTCAAGATTTTCCATTACTAGTCCTTTCTCTTTTCATTTAACGGTCGTTAGTCATTTTTCCGTTAAATACTTAACGATCGTTAACCGGACTTAATGTGCAATAATTAATCGTAAACATTAACATTAATTATTTAACTTTAATTCTCATTCGCTAATGTGTGCAATCCCGTGGTCACGAGTTCGAATCCGAACATTTACGTGTTTGTAAATATATACATTTCCAACATAAATAACCACTTTTTTCACTATGTCATCCCCCACTTTCCCCTTCACATCCCATCCCCTTCCATTCTTTAAATTTTAGACTTGAAAACAGAGCGTTAGTGGTTGGTTTCTTGGTAAGAGTGGATA
Source organism: Chrysanthemum lavandulifolium (assembly GCA_022545495.1). Taxonomy (NCBI): domain Eukaryota; kingdom Viridiplantae; phylum Streptophyta; class Magnoliopsida; order Asterales; family Asteraceae; genus Chrysanthemum; species Chrysanthemum lavandulifolium. Next base: position 56,361,003 of record CM040244.1, on the reverse strand, counting down.
CAAACGTGATGTCGATGTATCACCCGATCACACCATGTTTACCACGCACTATTGCACCCCGTCGGGAAGCCAAACAACATTCTATCGAAAGCTTTTCTATGAACTTTTTATGAAAGAAATAAAACAACATCCATTTTGTCCCTTTGTTAGTTTGTTTTGTGAAATTGTATTATATTTTAGTACTATAAGAGATTTGTTTTATACACTTGCATTTTAAAGCTAAGAAGTATTTGAAAATCATGAAACGAATCAAGGGTATGCATAAAAATGGTTGTGATCTTTTTGCTTTCCAACTTAAGAAGAAACAGTAAGTTTAAAAAGGGTGATCTAGTTTTTTTATTTATATGTTGATGAAACATTCACAAGAACACAAACCAGGCTACTGTGAGATTGCAACTTTGTAGAGATTTGGTAACTAATACTTAGAGGGTTCAACTACCCGGCCTGTGCGCCTTTATTATACATTTATACTGAAGTTGTTGAAGATAATTGAATGCTACGCTGACATTATCACTTGCCAATTCACAGATGTGTTAAGTGACTAGTCTTGAGAGGGAATCCTAGGTAAGAAGAGTGAGGGATTAATAAGTAAATCTCGTGTCTTTAGGAGTTCAGTAAATAATATGAGTGACCATTTGTTTTAGGTTCTTTTGCCTTGCAGGAATATATTTAAAACATTACCAATTCACAGATGTGTTAAGTGACTAGTCTTGAGAGGGAATCCTAGGTAAGAAGAGTGAGGGATTAATAAGTGAATCTCGTGTCTTTAGGAGTTCAGAAAATAATATGAGTGACCATTTGTTTTAGGTTCTTTTGCCTTGCAGGAATATATTTAAAACATTTGATCACATGAAAATATAAAACTGAAACTACTAAAATCATTATGCTATGATCATGATGCTTTGTTTGCTTTCCCGATATGTTTCGAGATATGCCCAGTTGAATCACAGCCAACAAATAGTGCAGTCCGTGCTGGTAACGTAGCTTACAAGGTACTCTGAAACATTAGAAGCAAAAGCTGCAAATAAAGAGAAGGAAGTTCATGATGATTTGTGGTAGCCGATGTTAAGGCGTGAGGCCCTTCTAAGTTAAGGCGTGACGCCGTCAGTTGTTAAGACCAAAATATGACCTGAGCCGTCGCTTGAGAATTTTTGAAAGACCCTATGAGTGATGGCGTCGCCCTTGGAGTTGGGACGCCGTCAGGCTTGTAAAACAGCCTTGTATTCTTTACTTTTTCGTTTTCTTCATGTTTTCGCTCCTTTTCGTCCAAAAATGCTTCATTCCAGTAATTTGCTTCCAAAAGATCTAAAATGTGAAAAGGAACGATTTTAAGCAGTAACTGATATAAAATGTAACGATTTAGGGCTTAAATGACCCCCTAAAAACGTATGTTTTAAATCCTTATCAAATGCCCCTACACTTGGAATTTGTTTGTCCTCAAGCAAATGTGTTTTTACTAATCAATTTATGAGTTAGGGGTCATTTAACATTGGTTTAAAACGATCTACAACAAGTACAAATGCTACAATAGTCAAAACAAGCACGAAAATTATGCACTAGCACATCACAATTGGTGTTTGGATTCTCTCATCTCTCGAGTTTATATGAAATATTACATGTAAGGAAATGGAAGATAAACACTCACTACATGTTATAGCACATAGATTACCATATGCTTAAGAATAGATCAAACCTCTACCGATTTGGCTAAAGCACCTAGGAATAACTATCTAAGAGGTTTTTACAAAGGGTTATTATGTTAGGCTTCGGGTAGAGAATAAAAGGGTTTTGTTGGATATGAGGAATTTTAGTGGTGGCAAGTCAAAAATCTAAGTTACATGCATGTAAAACGCGGCGTTGCTAAGCCAAAACTCGAATAACTAACACTAAATAACAACTTGAAATAAACATAAACTTAAAACATAAAACATAAAGATAGATGTAGGATGGTAGCCCATATGTTTCTAGCATCATTTTTTTTTCACCTCTCTATTTTTCAATTTTTTTTCATACATTTTTACTCTACCATCCTATGCGATAACATCAAAATAAAGGGATTTATATGAGCATCCCTACACTTGAGTTTTTATTTCACTAACAATAATTGACCCGATTTGAAAAGATCGAAACACTTGGAGTACCTAATTACGTAGACAAAGGGAAATTAAATTTAACGTTCCTTCCCGTTACTCCATAAAATATTACTTTAACCAATGAGTCCCAATCGTCCCAAAACTGTATACAAAGGATTTGACTCGAGTCAGTAACCATGCAAGTGACTAGATAATTGAACTAATGGTTCAAATAATAGTTACAATAATGCACTAAAGATGAGTGCATACAAGGTGGGCTAAGGCTATTTGGGAGTAATATTTGGGGGTGGATTGTAAACAATGCTCTTCATTGATATCCATAAACCGAAACATCACGAGAACCGCGAAAAGATAGGCTCTGAGGGGTTAACCAGAGGTATCGTGTACTAAAGATGAGTACATCGCAAAGGTGTGAGGAAAATTAGAGGTTTAAAATAAGGGTTATCCTAATGCCTCTTGTCATTTAGTTAATCCTAACTACACGAATGTAGTCTCTCTAGCGATCTCAGAATGCATCACAAAACAAGTTCTACAATCTATTATACTATCGGTACACTCACAAAGCATTAAAGATAAATGCTTTTATTCCTAAAGATCTAGGGGCGAACCTCACATTTTTTGGGTGGAATTTGAGTGGTATACGGTTTTTGTGCTAGTCATATAACTCCTATCCATGGGATGCTTTATTAAGACTAAAGTTTTACTCGTAAGTGCCATAAAAAAATAAATTTGGTGCTAAAATTACCCTAACAAATATTTCTGATAGTTTATTATACAATTTGACAAGGACAAGGCAAAAATCAAGTGAGTGAATAGTTTCTAAGTTCTCATCTTATTCTTCTTCCCTACACTTAAACTGAACATTATTCCCAATGTTCCCCAAAAGTATCAAAGTTATGATAAAGAAAGGTAAAATAAAAGAGAGAAACTAATACTCCCCTTATTAGCTCGGTAGGATATGCGTAGAGTTGCGGTTAAATACTCCTCCAAGAAGAATGAGCTAGTAATAAGTGTTGCTTCCATCATGTATTTCATCTTCTTGTCTAATATAACCTGCACACTTATAAGAAAACGAAAACGAAACCTCGGGTAAAATTGGCGTTAAAAACTATATAAACAAACTACACTAGAAAACAAGTAAAGATATAATGCTTGTGAAATGGATGTTTGCAGATTTCTGGAAAATTTTCAAAAATTATAAATTAGACAGAAAACGAATATTCTTGAATCTGTTTATACATTGCCTGACGCCATCTAGTGTTAATCCCGACCCCGTCAGCTTTTCCTGATAGAAAAAGTCCGATGCGTTTTTCGGAAAAAAAATCTGGAAAAATTACTTCTTTAAACACCTAGAAAAATTTCTGCAAAACATCCATTGTGACTCGATACAAGCATTTGACTCTAACAAACACAAAAATATATATGATTCTAATTATTGTTAATCTCGTGTTCATAATAGTTCTAAAAACACATGTGATCTTTCCTACACTTATCTTTTTGTAAAATACCTTTATATGCAATTAAGACGAAGTTAAAAACAAAATAAAGCATTTTCATAAAATTATATAAGCTTGAGAATCAAGCAACAATGAAAAAGATATATAAAACACACAAATAAGAATGAAAAATAAAAGGAAACAAATAAACATGAGTTGCCTTCAAAGAAACGCTTTTCTTTATTTATCAGTCTTATAGCTAGACTCGAAGCCATGTCACTACGTGACTTCATTATAATCATCTTCTTTATTAATTAGGTCGTTATTATTGATTTGATAATGTTTCACGCGTCGTCATGCCATATTTCTAATGCTCCACGTCTAAATTCTAACGAAATAAAATGAGCTATTTTTTATTCATTTAAAAATATGGCATGAAGCATTAGAAATATTGTTAGAAACTAGAAAGACAATTCAAAATATACTACCCCTCATATTTAACACATTAGTTTCCGTATTTGTACGGGGCACATAATTTTTACACATTGTTAGAAACTAGAAATGATTCAAAATAATGAAAAAAGACAAAAAAAAAATGAAAAAATAAAAAAATGGTTCGATAACTTTTTACTGAATTGATATATTGTGAAAAAAAAATGACATAGGAAAAGTAATTGGTCATTAATTAAGGGGTGGGTTACTTTTGAGGTAATATTAATTTTGACTTTCGTTGAAACATGTGTTTCTCTTTTATGTTTCAATGAAATAATTTTTTACTTTCATGTTTGACTTGGGTTTAGATAGTAGAATTAGGGTGTGTTTGTTTCATTAAGATGTTTTGGGTCCGAATCGAATACCACATCTTACTAGTAAGAGTGGCTGAAAGTCTAAATCGAACGAAATAACGTTGTTTGTTTTGTATAAGTGTCCGAATGATTTTAAGTGCTCGCTTTTGCAATTTGTTTATTAAACCAACGCAATGCGATAATAAGTAACTTATGTAAATATGAAACAAGACTTTTATCATAAATATAACATAGTTAATAAACAATCAAATATATTATATAAGGTTTAAAAACAGTAAGAGGTAGAAGACAAGCCTCCCACCTCTTATCGAGTAAGATGTTATATGTCTAACGGGTCTTACTCAAAAGAAAAAACAAACAAACAAAACGTCTACCACCTCTTACTGGTAAGAGTAAGAGGGCTAGTAAGACATTTTTTTAAAAAACAAACACACAGTGTTGGAATAGTAGTTAAATTGAATATATACAGGGAACAATGAATAGATGTATCATTAATTCACTTTTTATTTGACATGAGAATAGAATGAAATTGTTCTACTTTTTAATAAATGTATACTAGTACCTCAAATCAAAACTAGTAGATATGGCAGATTTTCAATTGAATACTCTGCAAGGTGACTGAGGGTTTGAATTGGCTAGTTTTTCGGGCTTATTCATTTCTTTGAAATCTAAAAATCTGGTAGAATTATTTTCTTATGATATTTGTGCTTAACTAAGTTATGTTTATGTGATGTGTTTAATAATAAACGGATAATTAATTCGTAATTTTAGTGGTTGGTTTGTTGGTAAGATTGGATACAAACGTGGCGTCGATGTATCACCCGACCACACCATGTTTACCACACATTATTGTACCCCATCAGGAAGCCAAACAACATTCTATCGAAAGCTTTTCTATGAACTTTTTATGAAATAAATAAAACAGCAGCCATGTATTATATTTTAGTACTATACAAGATTTGTTTTATACAGTTGCAGTTTAAAACTAAGAAGTACGTATTTGAAAATCATGAAACGAATCAAGGGTATGCATAACAATGGTTGTGATCTTTTTGCTTTCCAACTTAAGAAGAAACAGTAAGTTTAAAAGAGGTTGTAAAATCGCTGCTATGCCGTATGAAGTGGTCGGGTAAGAGGCCTGTGATTAATCTACAGCGAATTAATCGAGGATTAATCGGATTGGAATTTTTATACACAAAATTGTAATATTAGATATTATATTATATTATATGTATGAGATAAGCATAGGGAATCAAAGTTCAAATATTTCAAGTGTTCAAATGTAAACATAATACATAATTCTTCAAAGTTTAAAGTCAAACATAGATATTATTCGGTTTGTTGACCATTTTAAGAGACCTTTGACCCATTTTGTCCGATTAGTCGGTTTGTTGACCCATTTTTAATCGATTTTGTTCGATTTTTAAGCAATTTTGTTGACCAATTTTTAAGCGATTTTGTCCGATTAATCCGATTAGACCAATTTTTTCCGATTAGTCGGTTTGTTGACCGATTTTTAAGCGATCTATGACCAAACCGATTAAATAGGCCGATTATGATAAATCAAGCGCTTAGTGAGCGATCACGACATCACGAGATTAATCTACGCCCTGACCGATTTTTACAAATGAGTTAAAAGGGTGATCTAGTTTTTTATTTATATGTTGATGAAACACTCACAATAACACAAACCAGGCTACTGTGAGATTGCAACTTTGTAGAGATTTGGTAACAAATATTATATACTTAAGTTGTTGAAGATAATTGAATGCTACGCTGACATTATCACGGGGGGAGGGAGTGGAAGTTTACTACCCTAATACCCTAAGGGTGCCACGTCACCTCTATCCAATAAAAACCTTCCAACTCAAAACTACCCCAATACTACCCTAAGAGAGGGGAGGGTCACCTAATACCCTGGTGCCACCTCACCTCCATCCAATAAAAACCTTATACATCAAAAGTACCCATTTTACCCTAACCATACCCTAAGTGGAGGAGTGGTCACCTAATACCCTAACCTCACCTCCATCCAATAAAACATTACACATCAAAAATCCCATCCAACCTCACAAAATAACTCTCGGCTTGGTAAACCGATTTTGGTACCGATTTTGATACCCGGAAGGCGGCATGAGCCACCGATCGGCACACCTACCCGATTTGGTACCCGATGCCCACTCCTCCCTCTAACACTACCCTAACAAGTGGGAGTGGTAATTAGCACTAATTTCAATTTTTTTTTTTTTTTTTTTTTTTTTTAAATACATAAATCACATACAATATTTAAAATAAAAACATACCATTTCATTAAAAAAAAAACATTACATAATACTTAAAAACTACAACTTAAAATTGAAACTACAACTTAAAAAAAAAACATTACATAAGTTGAAATTAAAATTACTTGAAACTACAATTTAAAATTGCAAGCCCATCCGTGTTTGGCCGCAAGTTCACGTTTCGGTAAGAATTAATTCCAACATAGCGGATCGCGAATGTGATCATGCGGCTCCAAAAACTTCAACTCCTGCCAGCATTCTGAACTTCCCCTCGAGTTGTGTAGCCAACAATTGTTTCGCCATCTCGCTTTTCTTCCAAATATTGTGTCTTTTTTGTGTGTACGCGTTGATTTCATCCGCAACGCTGAGATAGACGAGGAGGATGCGCTTTTTCTTCTTCATTTTTCTTGATTCAATTGGAGGGCGGGTCTTCATTCATGTCGGGAAGGGTGTTGCTTGCCGCTCATACCCCCCGACCTCCTTTTTGAAGAATTGCTTGCAAAGACCGCAATATCTTGAAAACATTCTTGCTCCAACCATTTCTCATGTCCTCGACAACCTCCCACGCCCGGTATGAATAAATTGTTTTTTCTTGCCGTGTAGAAATCCATTTCGCTTGTCTCACCACGTCCAAGTCGTTGCACCCACTAGCCTTAGCACGTTTCTACATTATATACAAAATAATTTAATTGTAAATAAAAAAGTATAGCTAAAACAAAATAATGTAATTGTAAATAAAAAAGTATAGCTAAAACAAAATAATGTAATTGTAAATAATAAAGTATAGATTATGTACCGCTTGGAGGTAGTAGCCGTTGAAAATACCCATGGCCGTGTTCATTGTTCTCCACTTGGTATTCAACGCATGAAATGTTCGTGAACTCGAACCCACAGTTGCCTCGTAATGCTCGAGAATCTGCTTCAAAACCGCCGGACTTTTGTTCATTACCGACAACACCACAAGTGGAGATTTGAACCCATGCTTTCGCCTCCTCTTGTGCCGGCCCAAACTTCACGGGCCTCCTCCTACGAAAGCTTTTTCTTCCTCTAGGATCGACTCTTGAACTTCCTCATCTTCGCCTTCTTCATTTGGTAGTGGTTGTGTTTCGGTACATACTCTACGCCATCACTAAGGTTTTCGAACGGGAAAACTCGCCAGAAAGAATGTTGTAGTGTTGTGGATTCAATTGAGGAGGACCCATATTATATGGGAAAAATTGTGGAGATTGGGGTTGTGGAACATAAAATTGATTCGGGATAGTTGAGAATAAAATTGGCTAAATCCTAACGGAGTTTGTTTTGGTTGATTCGGGATGGTTGAGACCGACCTAGACGTGAGGTGAAAGTTTTTACCTCTTCGATCCATAGCTTAGTATTTTGAAAGATTATTGTGTGTTGTGGGTTTTATTTTGAAAATAGAGGTGAAAGTTAGTTTAAATAGGAGTGAATTTTTTTTTTTTTTTTTTACGTTGGTTTTAGCCGCTTACCAACGGCTCTTTGATACAAACGGTCAAAAGTTTCAACGCTCACAAGCGGCTCGAGCTCAAAAAGTACCCCAGTCGAACCCGAGGGAGGCGGAGCGGTGTTGCCGCCGGGTTCATGAACCCCCGCCCAACCCGATGCCCACTCCGTTATACCTTACCAATTCACGGATGTGTTAAGTGACTAGTCATGAGAGGGAATCCTAGGTGAGAAGAGTGAGGATTAATAAGTGAATCTCGTGTCTTTAGGAGTTCGTAAATAATATGAGTGACCATTTGTTTTAGGTTCTTTTGCCTTGCCGGAATATATTTAAAACATTAGATCATATGAATATATAAACTCGAATTACTAAAATCATTATGCTACGATAATGATGCTTTGTTTGATTTTCCTGATATGTTTCGAGATATGCCCATTGAATCACAACCAACAAATGGTGCAATCCTTCGAATGTAGCTATACAAGTTACTCAAACATTAGAAGCAAAAGCTGCAAATAAAGAGAAGGAAGTCCATGATGATTTGTGGTAGCCGATGTTTGGATGACGTATAACTATATATGTCCATAACTGTGGGGTTCTTTTTTGTTAATTGTACCAAATTTGAACGGGATTCTCAGTAATTCTGTGTTTTTTTTTTTTTTTGAAACGGCAAAGATATTATTAGAAAAAAGAGCAAGAAAAGAGAAGCACTCTAAGAAAGAGAGCTAAAGTATGTACAAAACCCCAAAAGAAGGAACCTAACGAACCTAAGTCACGCCTACTTCTTCAGGCTTACGAATCCAATGGTCCCACGAAAAACGACTCTTGAAAGCCCGGTTAGTGACCCAAAGAAGAGACATTCTTTGGACCGATGGAAAGATATCACCATGACGAACAGCAACCGCATCCGAATCTGAACATGCGTGGAGGATTTTGTTTCTCCAACCCCATATATGCCAAATTAAAGCAAAACAAACCGCTGGAACAACTTCACCACACGTTTTTCCGAACTAAAATTGAAATTTCCCATTAGAATATCATCTAACGAAGGGTTGAACAGGGGCGGGGTATTCCACCAATCCCACATCTTGAACCATAAGAGCTTGATTATAGGGCAAGAGCGAAAGCAATGGTCCCTCGATTCCTCATGAGCATCACAAAATAAGCAAGAAGATGAATCCAATTGAATACCTCGACGGCTGAGATTAGACCTGGTGGGAAGACGATCTAAAGCGAGACGCCAAACACAAATATTGACTTTGCGAGGAACCCAAGAATTCCAAATGAAATTTGGCACCGAAATATTGTTATTGAGCAATTTGTTTTGATCGCCACATAGCGATTTAACCGAAAAGGATTCGAATCATTTAGAGACAGACCCACCTTTGCCTTCATGCAACGGATCAAGACAATACCATTAATTAAATGGTTCAAAGAGACAAGATCACCCTCGAACGCCTGCTGGTTGCCTCCTCCAGACCAACAATGATCCATTCCCCGTTCACGTTTATAAATCTATCTGCAACCTTGCAGGACTTATCAATTTCAAGGGCGTATAAGCGAGGGAAGCGTAATTTTAAAGGACCACATTCTTTAATCCAGGAGTCTGTCCAGAATAACGTTTGTCTCCCACTCAAAACCTTTCTATGTATTAAATTATCAAGACAAATGTCGAGATTATCCAATCCCTTACAACACTTAATAATACTTCCCCATAAGCCTGGTTTAGCCACAGACCCATAGATGTCAACGAACCCACCATCAGAACCATGAATCTCACTTATCACCTTCCTCCATAACGCATTATGTTCTACAAGGAAACGCCATCTCCATTTTCCTATCAGGCTAAATTTTTCGCTTTAGGCTCCCAATACCTAATCCTCCATCTTTAATACTAGACAAAACCTTATTCCAACACACCCACATTATCTTTTTCTCGCCATCTTTTATACCCCAGAAAAAGCGTCTTCTAATCGATTCAAGATGAGACATAACAGATTCAGGTGCCTTGAACATAGACATAAAATATAGAGGGAGGGTACCGAGGACAGATTTCGTTAGAGTGCTTCTACCGCCAATTGACAGAAGTCTATTCTTCCAAGATGATAGTCTTTTAGTAACTTTACCAACAACACTGACCCAATCTTCTACTTTTCTCATGCTACGCCCTACTGGAAGACCAAGGTAAGAAAAGGGCAAGGAATCATAGGAACAATTGATTGATCTAGCTATACTCTCCACTTCTGAAATATTAACTCCAATACCAAAAATTCGGCTTTTAGCCAAATTAATTTTCAGGCCCGAGACCTCATAAAACCAGTTAAGGATGTGAACTAAATGAAGAGCGTTAGATTTTGACCACTCACCAAAGAAAAGTGCATCATCGGCGTACTGAAGGAGAGATATATTTGCACCGTCTTTGTCAAGAGAAAGGCCCTTGAAAATTCCTTTATTACAAGCATCGATCATCATGACTTGCAAAGCTTCCGCGACCATAAGGAAAAGAAAAGGGGATAACGGGTCCCCTTGTCTCAAACCTCGTTCCATAGAGAACTCATTTGTGGGAGATCCGTTGAGGAGAATTGAGATAGAAGCGGAGGACAAACACGCGCGAATCCATTTGCACCATCTTGGGCCAAAACCCATTTGAGACATAACATCAATTAGAAATTTCCAGTTTACGCTATCGAAAGCTTTTTCAAAGTCAACTTTAAAAAGTAGCAGCTTAACTTTTTCTGCTTTTGCAACACTGATGATTTCGTTAGCAATCAAACTCCCATCTAAGATTTGTCTTCCGGTTAAAAAAGCTGTTTGGTTAGGTCGAATAAGCTTGTGAATGATCTTGCTTAAACGATTGGCGAGCAGCTTAGCAAGAACCTTATACATGCAACCGATTAGACTAATGGGTCGGTAATCACCTATGTCGAGAGGGTCTGAGTTTTTTGGGATAAGAACAATAAAGGATGAGTTACACCCTCTGGCCAGGCTGCCAAATTTTTCAAAATACTTGATAAAGCTAAAAAACTCAAACTTGATAAGATCCCAAAACCTCTTTATAAATTTAAAGTTTATTCCATCAGGACCTGGCGATTTCACACTTGAGCAAGCCCACACGGCCTCTTTGACTTCTTCTATAGTAAAGACGGCTTCTAATTCTGTGTTAGAATTTTGCTTTGATACTGCTGTATTGGTTCATGTGTGGATATAATTGATTCCAAATTGCTTGTTATGCTGTTGTTCCCATTTTGCTGATGCAATTTGTTTTAGTTCTTTTTCAATATAGTGGTTGGTATAGTATGGGATCTTAATTCATGGTTTTCTGGTAATTTCTATGGTGCCTATTTCCATATTGTGTGAGACACAAATTTATTGAATAGCATAAATTTCTGAAGAAAATCAAAATTCTTGATGTGGCCTAATTACAATCACATCAAGATCCTACAATATCTTTCTACTAATCTTTCTACACACACAATAATATTATATATATTTTCACTCATTCTCTCTCTGCATCCAAACCGTTAGTTCTTACACTTGTCAAGATCCTCTAAGTAGAAGTATTGTTAGGCACATTAAGTAGGATAATTTATCATTTTCCTTTTTCTGACGTAGATGCCACATGGACGTGGTAAATCATCTGTTTACTAGTTTCATCCTAAGAGCACTCGGTGAGGCATGTATTCACACGCCATTCGCACCTTTGGAAACCAATAACGGCGCCAAAACCTTACCGAGTAACTAGCCATTCGCAAGCCATTCGCAAGCCATTCGAACTTTCGCCATTTGAATGGCTTACGCCAAATGTATTGTGTGTTATTTTTATTTTTTATTTTTTTTGTATTGTGAGTGAGGATGTATTTTTAGTGGGGTATTTTGTGGGACCCAATAACATGTTATTGGTGTGTTATGAGGGAGGGGTGTTTTAGTTATTGGTGTGTTATTGAGAGGAGATGATGTGGCGCTGATGTGACATACCAATAACGTGTTATTGGTTGTAACCTTACCTAGCACTCTAAGTAATAAAGTTGAATGCTATATTTATGCGTACCATAAATCTATAGTGACATGTGAAAAATTATAGAGTACCCAAAGTGGGAAAAATGCAAAAGTAATCTTAAAATTCAAACAAAAGTAAGCAAGTCTAATTACAATTATATTGTTAGACTACCATTGTGCAAATAAATGCTATGATATGAGACGTTGCTTCTTTTTTTTCTTTCCTTTGTTTCAGGCTTTATTCATCATATCAAACTGCTCCACCATTAATGTGTACTTGTAGCTTGAAATCAAGCTTTATTCAACTTTTAAATAAATGTATACTAATAGTAGTACCTTAAATTTATAGTAAATGTTGCAGATTTTCAATTGAATACACTACAAGGTTATTCATTATTGGATGAGGGTTTGAATGAGCTTGTTTTTTCGGGCTTACAAGATTTGTTTAATACAGTTACATTTTAAAACTTTACTCTTTTTAAGAAGTATTTTATACCATGAATCAAATTTTTAATCCTTGCAAGGAGGGTGGGAACTAGGAAGCATGTTAACGAAACAACAATTAACTTGTTTGTAACTGGAGTTTTATTGGATGGGTTGTCTTCTTGTTTTAGTTGGTATTATCATACTTATGTCCATGTTTTTCTTACTCTTTGTCATATATTGTTTGGAAAATGCTAAATATTCTTATATTTTCATTCTACAAAGTGTCCTACTCACAGGAATGTGCAAAGTGGCACAACTGTCAGTTTGGATAGAGAGAATGAATGGGAAAAAACTAAATAATATTGTTGTGTGTAGTAGAATTTGTAAGATAAAATTGTAGGATGTTGTAGCAAAGCTCATATTGTTTACATGTGTTAAAGTATTAGGAGTATTTAGCTTTCAAAACAAATAAGAACAAACTTCACTCACATAATTTAAAATGGTCATACGCCACTCATTTTCAATTAATAAGTAAAATTGCCATAATGATTCTTTATTTTTTATAACTATTTCAAATGTAAAATATGTAGTTGAGAGTCTCAAGAAGTCAGAATTTGGTTTTACGAGAGAAGACGTTTTTCGGTTAAAATGTTATATGAAAAAAGTTGGTGTGATCGACGAGCTATAAGATTCCTCACATACCTTGCTCACTTAGATTGTTTGTAATAGAGTCAATGACCATACGTCATCCTCAATCACACGTTAAACACTATAGTAATAAAGACTTGGTAGAGTTCTAGACGTCTTTGTTATAGTTGTATTTCCTTATTAATTCTAATTGGATGTTTTACACTAAAATTGTAATGGTTAATGCATTACTCAATACCCACTAAAAGCACTAGGCATTGTTTTGTCCATTGGTATCAACTTGAATAGTTGTACATAACTGGATATCGCAAGCTTATTAAGAGTCTTTTACTTCTTAATTATGCATACTCGCATGCATATCATCCGTACAATGTAAAAGTAATAGTACTCGATCTGCCATAATCTCTTCGAACCTTTCATTTATGTGCCAAAATAAAGAGAGATTTGGTTGGAAAGTGGAAGAGACCGTCCATAAATGAGAGGGTTTTGTAAACTCCGACATCTAAATTTGGAATTGGGAAAGGTATAAAAGAGTTAAAGCTAAACACAAAGAAATGTGTTGTCATATCTTATAACCAATGTTTTAAAACCCGGGTTGACCCGGCCGGTTCAACCGGGAACCGGATCGGAGACCGGGCCGGATAGGACCGGGTTTTTGCATGGTTGAGAACCGAATTAAATCGCCGGTTTTTCGTTGACCCGGTTTGATAAACCCGGCCGGGTCATTACCTTTTATAAAAAAAATTTAACAAAATGATTTTTTCACCACGTAGATGTGCATTTACCTTAATTATTTCACTATCACATTAATTGACACCGTTTGTTTTTTTATTGTTGCATATGTAGATTTTAACCTTAATCATATGAATATGCAATAAAATCACACCACCAACTCACCAACCTAACTGACACTTAGTTAATGTGTTCTATATCATCTCTCTATATATACAAACACACCACAACACATTAAACACACATATCTCTCCATATTCTTTCCGTAACTCAATCACCACCACTACCACAGATTCCTAACATCATCCACTACTATCAACTCAAAGGTTTGTTTTCATATTTTTTCTTTAAGTCTCTAAGTTTCAGTTTATCTTTGTTTTAAGTTCAAGATCTACAACCGGTAGCTTATGTGTACATGTGAGGTGTTTAATGTCTTAAAAGGGTCTCACAAAGTTTTGAATGGCTATTTTTGTTGAAGATTTTGTGTTTGATGTGGTTTAATTTGTTCCAGTCTCATGATTATATTAAGTTCTTACCTCTTCATTGACTGTCTTTTAAATGGCAGGAAAATTATAAACTGTATGGACAAGGACATATCAAGAGACAACGTAGATTGCCAAATGGCCTTTGTCCAAGCAGTAAGTGAGTGGCACCCACGAGGTTGTGGGTTCAAACATCAGTTGAAACATTTGCGAGGTATTAGGTGCATGTCAAGCATGAAAGTGTTTGCGGCTAGAAGTACATTTCATAGGGAAGATGTATACGCTTATGTTGTATCAGACGTTCTCGGAATTGAACACACATCAATCTTATATGAGAGATGTTGCCTCTACTTAATACATAATAACCAAAGGTAACTTTCATAGTTTCAACTTTTGATCTTCGAAATATATCTTTTAGATTGTTAAGCAATATATATTTGATAAATGGTTTGTGTTTTAAAAGAAAATGCTTGTCACCGGTTCCACTTTCCATTTGGCTACTGTGTGCCATTTGGAGATGGAAAACAGTCGCAACCCAAGTACCCAACATAAAACCATAAACTTTTTTTAAAACTCCGCAATCCGTTGTTCAGGCATAATTTTTATAGGATGGGAGCTACTAGTTTTACTGTTCAGTTAATCGTTATGATTATGATGAGTTTTAATTACCATGGGAAAATTATTTGATGAGCACTTAAACGATCTTTTGTGGCGAGGTGTAGCTTAAAATGCTAGCTATCCAAGCTGAGTGGTTTGTATTAAGGGTATACTAATTGATAACTAACACACCATTACATGTACACTCAAAATATAAGTATTTAATCATTGCTTAATTATAATCATTTTTGAGTCAATAATGACTTTTTCTGTGCATGACATGTAAGGAAGATCACTACATATTTTACAACTTTACTTCCATATGAAATGATTAAGTTTCTTCTGATAACAGGGACATGGAAAGTCCATGGTTTGGCCCATGGAAACACTGGCGACATGCAAAGCTTTTCTTCAAGTCCTTGACGCCTTCAGGAGTTTTCTTATTCGGCTGAGGGTGGTGGTCGCCGGGGAGTGACTTTATTCGTTTTCGACAACTTCGCTATATCACCTCACTTTACCGGTAGATGGGCTATATACTCATAATCTCCCGTCAATGTTATATCCCTTTTCTGGTCCATAACAATAGTAAGGTCCTCCTTAAGCCAAACAAACCTTCCCGGTTCTGGGAAGGTCATGGCAAAAATCCCTATACCATGTTTCCATTCTTGTGGGTCAGATAAATTGTCATAAATGTGATTTGTGTGTGCATTAAGTAGGTCATATCCAAGTTCAAGACCATTTAAACAAGATATGCTAGTCACAGGCACCCCCACATCTAAACTACTCGTACCAAATAGATCCTTGTACTCAACACCGTATTCCGTGAAATTTACGTCAGTGAAAAATTTTGCTCCCTCCCTCTTATAGCCTATTTCATACAACTCGTGCCCATTGTGCACAAGATTTAAATATAAATTGAATTTCCTCATGAGAAAGGAAATGGGGTTTTTTTCACCATCTTTGTCGAGAAATATTCTTAACCAACCTATATATCGACGCACACGGTTACCTTCACTATTAATTTTATCAATAAGTTTTTCCATAAATTTTCCATAGTCTTCCTTTCCTAAGTTGTAACGAAGTACCTCAATCTCATTATATTTCAAGTCGATATGAAAAAACCCTTTATGTCTATAATCTATAGACAAATCCGGGTTCTGTCCTAAATAATTTTGATTTGGATCAGCTTAGAAATTTGGAGTTACGAAATTTGGAGTTATGAAATTCGAATTGGCCATTGCATTGCACTTTTGAATGTAAGAGCGAAAAAGTTGTGTGAATTTGGGTGTGTTTTTTTTAATGTAACCAGTGAAGTTGGTGTTGTGTTATAATGATGTAGCTAGGTCTTGTCTTTTCTTTCTTTTTTTTTTGGCAAAAGAACAATAAATTGATGGGAGATCAAATAGATCCTAGAAAGATACACTTGAAGGCTTCTCAGACTACAAAGCTAAACCAAACTACTTGAATAGTGAAACACAATTTCACTTTGAAGATTGAACATAGAGAAGTCTACTCAAGTCTTGTTTTTTCTAGGGAATAAAAAATTGTAGGACAATTAAGGGAACACTTTCATGACATGTATGCAGCGAAAAAGTTGTACTTTGGAGATTATACAGTTGTACTTTTAGAAATGTAAGCAGTGAATGAGTGTGTAGAACAAAAAACATAGTATGATTATGATTCTTTAAAGTCTTCAAAAGATTGATAGAAGCTAGGAATGAAATATTAGAGTTAACTTTAGTCAAGTTCAAGATGTTGATACAATAATTAAAGCTTTAAGTCAAGAGTTATTAAGTATTCCAACTATTGGGTTTTCTTTTAGTAAAAGGCATGCAAGATTAGAGTTGGTTAACATAATCAAGAGCATGTACAAGCTATCAGAAAAGAAATGCATTTTTTTGTTGGGCATCGATTAATTGACTTGGCGCCATTTTGGTCAATCATTTAAAGGAATTAAAAGTGAAGCAGCTTTGTTATTGTGTGGTCAGTCTCAGTTGATATGATGATTAAAACAACACTGAATGTTAATAATGTTATAAGGAAGATCGAGTCGGAAAGGCTGAAGTTCATTAAATCCGTTGATGTACCAGCTAGTATACTTTAGTTCTTAGTAGTCGGGTACCCGCGCGTTGCGGCGGCGGGTACCCGTGTGATTATATTTTTCGGCGATAGCAATGTTTTTTTCGATATATTGCTTTTATAAAAGGAAAAAAATGTCCAACATAGGTTAGTAATTGGATATTAACTTGTTTTCTCGCTTATGCATTTAGTAAGATTATAAAAAGCTTTTATAACAGTGCAATGCGTTGCGGTGTGGACACCTCAGAATCGAGATTTTTAGTGAGCGATTATATGTTTTTCATGATGCTAACTTTACGCACGACGATAACTTTAAAGAACAACTTTACCACACACTAATTCAAAAAACAATGGCAGCGAACCTGTGCATCACAATGGAACGACAATACGAAACATTGGTCACCACTATTTGGACGTGAAATATTATATAACGTTTAAATATAAAGGGTGTTTTAAAGTAGTGGTTTTAGCGCCATTTGGTGGTGTCTATATTGTTAAGTTGGTTTCTATGATCCGCTTAATGATTTGTAAATTTCATTTAGTTGATGTTTTAAAAAGAAAAAAATGAGATCTTTATGCATTATTGTTTTGTTTCATGTTGTATATTGAGTGTATTTTTGAGTGAGGGGAGATTTTAGTAATATCATTAATGAATTGTAAATTTTATTTTGTGAGTGTTTTAAAGTGAAAAAAAATGATAAGATGATTTATGCATTATTGTTTTGTAGCATATGATAAAAAAATTGTACGAACTTTTGAGTGAGGTGTACTTAAATAATATCATTAATGATTTATAAATTTCGGATGTTTTAAAAGAGAAAGAAAGAAGATAAGATGATTAATGCATTATTATTTTGTACCATGTGCTATATTAATTGTACTTTTGAGTGAAATGATAGTTTAATAAGGAAGGAGATTGTCTCAAGTTGTTAGTTGGAGAAATGTGAGCCATTGGATTTAATTCAATGGCTCAAATCAAAAAAAGTTATTTTGATTTGAGCCATTGGATCAAATCCAATGGCTCATAAATGTCATTACTCGTTTAATAATATCATTACTAGTTTGTAAATTATATTTAGTGAATGTTTTAAAAAAGAAAAACAAATAAGATGATTTATGCATTATTGTTTTATATCATGTGGTATATTAATTTTACTTTTGAGTGAGATGATATTTTAATAATATCATTAATTATACATGTTAAATTGATCTATTTGTGCATTAAATAACTGTAAACACATGTTTAGAAATTGTAATGCTTATAAACGGGTGTTGATACTCACACCATTTTTTTTATACCTACACCACAATTGTGCATTACTGTCTTGTATAGTGTGCATTACAATGTTGTACAGTGTGTGGCAAGTATAAAAAAATGATGTGAGTATCAACCCCCGTTACAAACCAACAAAAGATTCCATAAGTTGCAAGTGTGTAAGCTTAATCTTTTTAAGCTTTCATTTTATAGAAAGCCTCAAACAATTTATATAGTAGTATAGATATAAATATAGATGTCTCAACTCTCAAGTCGTTGTTTAGTTTTATCTAAATTTGTTTAAGGTTGTAATCTCGTAAATATTGCACTTAGTTTAGATATTTTGTACGTTATTCTCGCCTAACAGTATTATTCAGATTAACCCGTCCCATTCAAGTCGGGATATTATAAAATATACTAAACCCCAAAAAATGACGGGGTCCAAAGCAATTTTTTACAGACCCCTTTTTCACTCCTCATTGGTGGGCTTTTGTTTAGCAAAGAAACAATAACATACATAGTTTATTAGTGGACCAAATGACAAATTCTTATTGGATGAAGTGTGGTTGGGTTTCTGTGGAAAACTAGAAGGGGGAGTTGAATAGTTTTACCAATTAAAACTTCGTTCTAAACTATTTAGATCGACTTATGTCAATCTATTTAATGTGTATGTTGGATGTTGATAGATAAGTAAGTAAATAAGTAATGCAAAGGTAAAGAGTAAGAAACACAAAACCACGACGCGAGTGTTTATAGTGGTTCGGCTACAAGGAAACTTTCCTTGCCCTACTCCACTCCTGGAGTCACCTACTCGAGAGTTCGTAAGCACTACACAACACAAACTCCTTATGGCGGAGAAGCCTTCACAACGTCGCCTACTCTTTTTCCGGTACAAGGCTAGACATCGGGTTCTTCCACGAGGTAGAACCAAACCTATCACAACTTCGCCTACACTTTATCCGGTACAAGGCTATATACCGAGTTCCATTGCTAAGGAGGAACTACTACCCAACACTACACAACATCTATCCCAAAAGGAGACACACTCCTTATTACATCATCAAGGATATCAATATCCTTGGACCCAACCTATCTATGTTGTACATCGATGCACCATATCGATTGTACACCCTTGGCACCTTTCACTAATGCCCTTGACACAATCCTTCAGCACCTTTCACTAATGCCTTCAACACGGATCTTCGGCACCCTTCACTAATGCCTTTGACACGGACCTTCGACACCTTTCACTAATACCTTCGACTTGACCCTTTTGTCATCTTTCACCTATGCCTTTAACACAACACTTCTAGGGAGGAAGAAAGAACTATCCACAAGAGAACTTCAGTAGTCTTGATGATGACGAAGCTTGGCAACTCATGGCTTGAGCTTGCTCGACTTCAAGAGGTGGTGATCTCGCCTTTAAGAGGAATCTAGAGAATCACACAAACACAAAACTACATAGAAAGATCCTTTGTCTGAGGTTAGAGATTTTACTACACTAAGAGAGAATGTGTGTGAAAGGGGTGAGTTACAATGAAGAAATGACTCACTATTTATAGATAAAAATCAACTATTGTTCCCCGGATCCCACGGATCCCTTACATGAGGGATCCGTCAAGTGTAAACTGGGGGATCCGCCAGACGCTCCTCCTATTTGGGTTATGGGTCATGGATCATGGGTATCCAAATAGATACAATGTATCTAGAAGATGCAATGCATCTAGTCAATGGGTCATGGGTTATGAATAATACCCAACATGACTTCATGCGTGATGTCATACAATGGGTCATGGGTTATGGATCAAGCTCCATGGGTATGGGTCATGAACTTTGGGTTTTACCCAACTACATTCAATATATCTAGTTAATGGGTCAAATACTGTGACTTCTACCCATTACATTACCCATAAAATATATACTAAGTATATATAAGTATATGTCCATATTATGTAAGCACTAGTTGTTATACATATGCATTTCTGTAAGTTGTAAACAATATTACTTGTTTAATGTTTTATATGAAAATTTAATTGTGTTAGTAAACAATTGGCTCAAACTATTTACGTATTTTATTTGTTTCGTTAAAACGAATTTACGTTTGTTATCGACAAAACATTAGAAGATCGTAAAATATAAATAAATGTTTTTACCGCTTATTTGTATTAACAAGCTCCCTCTTTTTGTTGATGACAAACATAAGATTATTTTAAAGAAAAACTAAAATTCATAAAAGTTTGAATTGGAGTTTTTACTCTCTTCTCCCCCTTTTTGTCGAAACAAAAAGAGCGTCGAAAAGAAACTAACACATTATTTTAAGAAAAACATGTATAAAGTACTAAAATGAAAAATAGAGAATAAGAGAAGAGAAGGATTCTCGTCTTAGCTCCCCCTTGACCGGTCCATCCCTTTGAGGGCGTCAAGTAATTAAGAAGACTAAGCGAGTGCTTTGCAATTATGTTTGCAAATGGTTTCGTCTTTTTGACGAACATGCTCCCCCTTGACGAGTGCTCATTTGTGAGGAGGACGTCAAGTAATGTAATCCTATGTGAAAGTATTGCAAATGATTTTGCAAATGTTTTTGCGGTGTTTTTGCTTTGACAAGAAACTCCCCCTAGCTAAGGGTGTCAAAGTCTTCATGTGTATATTGAAAATCTACAAAACAAAGGTTAGAAAACAAGTATATGATACATAATTTCCTGCAAATGAGACTCAAGTTAGTAATAAGAAGGTCTTCTGTTACACGGATCCCACGGTTCCTCCCTGGGAGGGATCTGTCTAGGTTAAAATGAGGGATCTGTCTGCCTGCATACTTATGACAGCAATGTAGATGTAAAATGCGGTGTCAACATCAAAATGAGTTATGTATTAAGGCACTAAACATATTCTCAAGACAATATGGTATAGATCATGTAAGTTTATTTAATAAAACTAGAGAAATGATGTACATAACTCTAAAAACTAAGAAAATGAACAAAAAATGAGAATAGGATTCCTAAACCATCTAAGTTAAGCTTAAGACTAGGACACCACTTGAATCCTTAAGCTCATTATCTGTGTACTCTAAGTAATGCTCCATCTCCATTGCCCAGATGTCATATTCATCTTTCTTAAGTGGTGGAAGCTTCATGTTGGAGATGTTTGTGGTGTTAGTGATTTGGGTTGGTTTGGCTCGAGTGTCATCTGCTCCTTCTTCATGGTTGGATTCTTCGTCACTGTGATGCTCATAGTAGGTTTCAGTTGCCTTTTCACTTAGTCTCTCATACATGATTGATTTTTTCTGGTTGGAATGAGTATTTGTTTTTGTGTATCTTCAACAGTAGAGTCCTTCTACAGGCTCTGATACCACTTGTAGGTCCAAAAGTTTATAGATCTAAGTAGCCTTGAATGACTTATAATAAACTTGAATAAATCCAAATTTATTATGTGAAGAACTCTTAACAATATCTTGATGTATTAATGCGGAATCTTAACACACAAAGTATGAAGAACACAAGAATAACTAACTACGTATTTTCTATTACTTTGCTAAAAGATTAAAGCTTACAACTCGTACTTTAACCTAATACCTTAAGGATCTTTTTATACACTAAGGAAACCCTAATTGACTACAAGACTTGTAGAAGGGTAAAGATATATCTTCCTAAGATATCTTTACGCGTACATATATATTCCTAATATATATCTAACAAACTATTCTGTTTTTATCACAAACAGACTTAACTACCAACTATTAGTTTTGCCAGACTTAACTCCATTAGTACTGGCAAACTTAACTATTAACAGACTTAAGACTTAACTACTAATACTACCAGAATTAATACTAAACAAATTTAAACATACTTAAATCTGTTTTACAAAACATAATTCCCTACATGGTTCGAGTTTTGGGTAAAAAAGACAAGTTAAAGAGTGTTTGCAGTTTCTGAGGGCCGGAGCCGCAACTAAGCTCATTAGCTGTGCAACTGTGGGGTTTCTAAGGCCTCTAGCCACGGCTGGGGTGCGGCTAAATGCAGATCATATTTTGGACCAACTTCGAAAAATCATATATTTTAAACCAAAAGTCGTTAGGAGTCGTGCTACCGATTGATTTGAAGATAATTGAGTCTAGTTTTATTTAAAAATAGTATCAAGTCCTGATTTGTAATATAGTTTGGTCAGTTTGTTTAATGGTAACAGGAGGTTCGTTATAGTCAAGTCGTTTCTGCGAAAAGTTTTAATTTTTTTGTAAATCGGTAAAGGGGAATTTCAATTGCGAGCCGACTAAATCCTGGGCTACTATCCTTTTGGATAGCCCGAATTCGGCTTAGGTGAACCTCCGTGGGCACAAGGGGATTAATTTTCTCCCTGTTAGATTCGAACCTTTGACCTCCTTTTTGAAATGTTGGTATTTTTACAACTGGGTCACCCCTTATAGTTAATTAATAGGTTATTCACATACGGATTTCATATAATTTAAGAATAGTGTTGATGCGTTACGTACTATCTAAATTTGAATAGTGTTGACGGGTTACGTACTATCTAAATTTGGATGACTTTAGTAAATTTATTACTTCAAAAAACAGTTAAGTACAACGAATGTGGGTGAATCTCGCATCTTAGCCCAAAAGTAGGTGAAAATAAACGCACCAACTGTACTTCAAACATAAATTATCATAAGAATGACATGTCACACTTATGAGACCTACTACAATTGCTATTTAAGTTGACCACGAAAAATAATATCAAAAGCATTAACAAACTGCATTTGAGCATCAGTCAAACCAACATCAACACAATTTTCAACACAGTCAAACTAAACTATAATTTTTTGCTAAATGCTAATGTAATAAAATTTATTTTCATTTTTTGGTCCTAGCTATAGCCCAAATGGTAAAATTGGACCTCTTAAATTAATGTGCTTTTAGAATCAAATGATATACTCTAGTTAAAAAAAAAAAAAAAAAAAAAAAAAACGTTATTTTCCTACAAAAGGGGTTTATTACTTTCTTTCATCAGATTAAATCGTTTCACCATCATTATCGTGAAAATTATCGAGCGTTATACGTCTTGCAATAGATGTTACTTGCAGGGTCACAAAGGAGAAATTCTAGAACCACATAAGAAACTCATAAAAAAATCCACACGTTGAGGTGTCAGGCAGCGATTGGTCTAATCATAGAGAAGAGAAAGAAAGTAAAGCAAAATAGACCAATTACTCTCTGACACATCAGCGTGTGAAATTTTTCGTAAAACTTTTATGTGGATCTAGCATTCCTCGTCACAAAGAATGTGTACTCTGTGTCCATTTGTAAAACCGTTTGCTAGAGGTGTTTTAACCTTCATACTGTCGGTAAAAGCTTTTGTAATATTTGGACTTGGAGAGTGCTTTTAATTTCTTCATGAGTAAATTCTTAAGTTACTACTTTATTCCTTCAAAGGTTTACCTAAGTTTCATGTCATATTGGCTTTACGCTTTATCACACACGGTAAATAAATACCGTTGTAAAACGCTTTTCAGTACAACGCTTATACATTATCCCATTGGGTGACTATACTTTTCAATTTTAATTGATACTTATAATTTGTTTCAGAGTAAGCTAATTCAATAAATAGTCAAATACAACTAGTTGTGGTCGGGCTTGAGATTCTCTGGTAGAACCGTATAACTCTCAAGTTTAAACTCCACATACAACAATACTGAGGCTAGCGGGTACTCTCGATCATGAGTTTGATAACAACTCTCGATCAAGCGGATACTCCGTACGTAGTATAACTTTTAGATACACGTAACAAAAGAAAAGTACATAGTAAATCATCTGGAAAGTAGAAAATTGGCTTATAGTGATTATATACACAACAAGAGAAACATACTTTTTAGAATGAAATGATCGAGTACTATCATAAAGGTATTTAGAAAGTTGTATTCTTTTTATATATTTTGGTTACTTCTTATTACCTACGAATTTCATTTCAGAAGAATGATTAATCAGTTTTAGTTTATAAACTTTAGACGAGTGAAAAGTGAGTAAGACAAAAGAGAGAGTTAAATTTACTTTTGAAACTTCATATATGGGGGTAAGAGCAAATATACTCGAGTATATAAAGGTAAAAACAAAATTGGGGTTTCAAGAAATATTCGATTTCATAGCTGGTTTTATCCTTTAGCGTAATAGGGTGGACACGTGTCAAGTTGTAACAGGGATGAAAAGCCTAAACCCTAGCTCTTTCTACTTTAATGATTATAGACCTTGAAAATTCAAAATTTTACTTATCTGGTTGTATGGCCATATCAAACATCATGAATCAAACTATGGCCATATGTATGTATATGGTTTGCCGGTCTTAAAATCAAAACCCAATGTGCAAAGAGTGTCCTTTTAATTTTACAGGTGATTTATATATTAGAAAGTATACTTAAAAGTGTTAAGTGTATCCTGAAGATCAAAACCAAGTGTGCAAGTTTAAGATTGTCCTTTAAGTTTTGCTAAAATGTAATGAAGATTGGTGGTTATTTAACATATGGCATAATAATATCAAGAATAAACTAAAGAACACGTTCGTTTTGCATAGAAAGAGCAATGTTGAAAGCTTGTAACTTTGTAGGCGTATGCGTATCACATTTTGAATTAGATCGGTTAACATGCAATAACAATACATCGATCGATATGTACGTGTGCAAATCAAGTGCGGTATAGGTGTGTGAGTCATTTGGTGAGCCGTTGAACCAGGCCCAATAATTACGTACTAACATTGCAAAGTTAAGTTTACTCCATTTAATTTACTCAAAGAAGAAATGGCGACAGAAGCGACGCCACTAATCATCCACGACATAACCATTGATTGCGGAAGTCGATATAGTATGATCTCCAATGGAGAAACAAATTACATAAACAATTTTTTTTTTCTTTTTTTCTTCTAACAGCAAACAAAAGATATGTAATATTCTTTTACTTGAACAAAGTATTTGGTATACTTAAGGAGTAAAAAAATTAATTGAACAAGCCAAAATTATTTACTTTGGTCAAACCAGAGAGTTTCTTATTAGTGTTGGTGTAAATGAAGCAAGATCTTGGATCAACTGGAAGTACTAATTGAATAAAGATAAAACAAAATTTACTTAATGAGCACTCAACTCAAGACTTGACTACAGTCTCACGTACTTTTACAGAAACATAACGAAAAATGCGTTAACGGCACCAAACAAAAACCAGTCGTCGTTTTAACTGTTTTGTCATCATCCTTATCCAACAAAATGAGAAACCAACTTATAATGAATATATATGCTAAGTTAGTCTATTTTAACATTAATTCCACTAACAATAAGAATAATAAAAGAAAGATTAAGACACAATAAACAATAAACAAGCATAGCTGATTTCATATATATAATATAATAATAGTTGGATACAAAAATTCCTGGTATAGCATAGGGTTTAGTAATTTCTAGGTAACAAAAGATTAGGGTAACAATCCCCCCATAGGTACTGATTACACCATTTAGGAGAAACATTTGCAAAAATCGCCACTGTAATTTATCAAAATTGCAATTAAAAGTTTGAAAAAATGTTGTCATAGTCTATGTATGAAACTTTTAGTTTCATTTTCGTATTATGAATGCATTGAATGATCCTATCTATATCTATACTACTTTATAATGCATTTAGGCCTTCTAAAATTAGAAGGCTTAAAAATTCAGACTTTTTTACTTGCTTATTATGGAAATAGTTTTTCTAACAAAAAATTAAGATAAGGAGCTCCAATCATGAGATGACATGTGTCACTTCTTAACAAACTCAAAGCCTAACTTCTAACAAACTCCAACCTAACCACTAAAAATTAAGATAAAGAGCTTCAATTATAAAATGACATATGTCATTTCTCAACTAAAATTTCATCTTTATTTTTAAATTAAAATATCTTTTATCTACTTATTTTTTTTATAATCTAATTTCACCATATTTTCTAAAATTTTATGCTCTTTAATTCAACATCCATTTTGATATATTTTTATGAGTTTTAGTTTTATATTTTTAATGGGTTTATTTTATTTTAATTCAAATTTTACAACTTTAACCTTTATTTCATTTATTTCAATCAATATAATCTTGATTCACAAAATCATATACTTTTGGGGTAGTGTTTGACGCGTAAGAGATTGCGAGGTATTTCTATATGCGGAATAATGATGTCGCGGAAAGCTACGGAAAGTTACGGGTAACCCAAACAAACACTTACAACTAACACATATACATTCGAAGTGTTGTGAAACGAATTCACTAAACGGGTAAGCAAACACATATAACTATACTTATCGCAGCCGCTGTGCGCGAGTATCTGACTAGTGATACCAAATAGAGGTGGAAAAATGGGAATGTCGTCCAAATCACTACATTTTGCAACTTAAACACACGTACACACAAGTGACATGCCTATGCCGATTTACTTTTAGAACTATGGTTTCGATATAAGGTATATATCTGGGGCATTTAAGCAAGGTTCATCAAGCCCTTGAAGAGTGTTATTTTCTGGCTCTTATATCAAGTTTAACAAGAAGATGTCAAGTTCTTTCAAAGTTCATGTCAGAAGTGTCACTAGAACAAAAAGTGGATTTGGCCACATCGAATATGTGTGACGATATACATATAGTCACACATGATTTTTCGACGTGTGTGACTAAAGGTGCCGCGACCATAGGTACTCTATGGTCACGTGTTTGACTTTTTAGTCTCTATTGCAAAAGAGTAACCAAAACCGTAACATGTGTGACTAATTAGGTACAAATTTTGTAGGATTAATCCGTATTCGTGACCATAAACATTTGTATAGTTACGCAAAGCATGTTTCTTTTGGGTATTTAGTCACATACAATTAAGCATAAAGTGGCCAAAAGTGTTAATAAGTGTGACCATATGTTGTTTAAGGTGAAGAAATATGTATTTTGTGTGACTATTGATCATCCAATGGCCACTTGAATTTTATGTTTGTGTGGCCTTTTCTAACATTTAGTCACACAAAGCATGTTTGTTTTGTGTATTTAGTCACATACAATTAATCATAAAGTGGCAAAAGTGTTAATAAGTGTGACCATATGGTGTTAAAGTGAAGAAATGTGTGTTTTGTGTGACTATTGATCATCCAATGGCCACATTAAATTTATGTTTGTGTGGCCTTTTGTAACATTTAGTCACACAAAGCATGTTTCTTTGGGTATTTAGTCACATACAATAAATCATAAAGTGGCTAAAATGTTAATAAGTGTGACCATATGGTGTTGAAAGTGAAGAAATGTGTCTTTGTGTGACTATTGATCATCCAATGGCCACATGAATTTTATGTTTGTGTGGCCTTTTCTAACATTTAGTCACACAAATCATGTTTGTTTTGGGTATTTAGTCACATACAATTAACCATAAAGTGGCTAAAAGTGTTAATAAGTGTGACCATATGGTGTTTTAAGTGAAGAAATGTGTGTTTTGTGTGACTATTGATCATCCAATGGCCACTTGAATTTTATGTTTGTGTGGCCTTTTCTAACATTTAGTCACACAAAGCACGTTTCTTTGGGTATTTAGTCACATCCAATTAATCATAAAGTGACCAAAAGTGTTAATAAGTGTGACCATATGGTGTTTTAAGTGAAGAAATGTGTGTTTTGTGTGACTATTGCTCATCCAATGGCCACATGAAATTTATGTTTGTGTGGCCTTTTCTAACATTTAGTCACACAAAGCATGTTTCTTTGGGTATTTAGTTACATGCAATTAACCATAAAGTGGCTAAAAGTGTTAATAAGTGTGACCATATGGTGTTTTAAGTGAAGAAATGTGTGTTTTGTGTGACTATTGATCATCCAATGGCCACTTGAATTTTATGTTTGTGTGGCCTTTTCTAACATTTAGTCACACAAAGCATGTTTCTTTGGGTATTTAGTCACATTCAATTAATCATAAAGTGGCCAAAAGTGTTAATAAGTGTGACCATATGGTGTTT
Organism: Chrysanthemum lavandulifolium; assembly: GCA_022545495.1. Taxonomy (NCBI): domain Eukaryota; kingdom Viridiplantae; phylum Streptophyta; class Magnoliopsida; order Asterales; family Asteraceae; genus Chrysanthemum; species Chrysanthemum lavandulifolium. The sequence continues at coordinate 56,332,737 of CM040244.1, read as the reverse complement.
CAAGTGAAGAAATGTGTTTTGTGTGACTATTGCTCATCCAATGGCCACATGAATTTTATGTTTGTGTGGCCTTTTCTAACATTTAGTCACACAAAGCGTTTTTTTTTGGTATTTAGTCACATCCAATTAATCATAAAGTGGCCAAAAGTGTTAATAAGTGTGACCATATGGTGTTTTAAGTGAAGAAATGTGTGTTTTGTGTGACTATTGCTCATCCAATGGCCACATGAATTTTATGTTTGTGTGGCCTTTTCTAACATTTAGTCACGCAAAGCATGTTTCTTTTGGGTATTTAGTCACATGCAATTAACCATAAAGTGGCTAAAAGTGTTAATAAGTGTGACCATATGGTGTTTTAAGTGAAGAAATGTGTGTTTTGTGTGACTATTGATCATCCAATGGCCACATGAATTTTATGTTTGTGTGGCCTTTTCTAACATTTAGTCACACAAAGCATGTTTCTTTGGGTATTTAGTCACATACAAATTAAGCATAAAGTGGCCAAAAGTGTTAATAAGTGTGACCATATGGTGTTTTAAGTGAAGAAATGTGTGTTTTGTGTGACTATTGCTCATCCAATGGCCACATTAATTTTATGTTTGTGTGCGCTTTCTAACATTTAGTCACGCATCGAATTAAGCAAACTGTGACAAAAAGTGTTAATAATTGTGACTATATGAATCTTTTAGTCACATATAAGAAATCAATATATATCAAAACAAATTCTAATATATAAAATATATTCAAAATATATTCAAATACAATAAAATTGGAATGTATATAAAATTGTAATGTCGAACATAATAAAATTCTCAATAATTTAACGACTTCGACTCTTGATCTTCTTTGCTTCCTTTTGCATGGTATGACTAGAGACGAGCGCCAGATTTAATTTAGGTGCGCCTCGTTCTCACCAATCAGTTTTATGGTACTTGGTGGTGTTACACAGGAAACAAAAGCGGGTATCAAACACCGAATAAAATATGAAGAATGATATATGTAGGTTTATAAAACACATGCATCTATGTACCTTTTCATCGAAAACCACTTGATCCTTTGGCCATGCATAAAAACCACCTCGCATCCTTAACTATTTTGAGACCGTTACTTCCTACATCCGGTATGCACACGCATCCACTAAAGATTTTCAATAGATACTCTGTAGCAATCCTTTCGGGAGTGGTTTGTTATGAAGCATTTGTTTTCCATCGTTTTGTACACGGTACCTCCGCAATAATAGTTGATTTCTTTAAGTGCCCCCGCACATAATTACCTAAAAAGATAATTTGTTGCATGTATATATGTATCGAGAATTAATTTTAATTAAACTAAAGAACATATGAAAATGTTTAAAACATACTTGTGGTAGTATCTTGTTAATGGAGACTCTGTTCTTGTGATCCGAAAGTTGACGTGAAGAATCCTTTCGCTTTGATCTAGTCGATTTCTTAGGTGCGACCATTAATAGTTTCCTATATGTATAATACGGTAAATAAATAATGTATGTAGAATTCAAAAATCCTGTGGGGGTGATTTATTACTTACACTTATTTGAATTTCCTTTTCCAAAGTTGCAAGTCCATTAGACTTCTCAATGCTCGCAACTTTCTCACGCCCGAGAACACGTGTTCCGCATCCTCATCACCTTTGCTATTTAAAAGATTAATGTTCACCGAGACACCGAAATATAAATTGTTTAAGAAGGTGACGAGTATTTAAAAGGGTAAAAAAGATGGAATGTTAATTTCTTATGTCTTACTTCCGTTTCGTCAATGGAGTTGAAGTTGATCGCAATCGCCCTTGTGCAAAAACCCAATTGTTTCATCAAATCAGATACCGCCTCTTTTCTTGACGTTGGCGCCTCTCATCAACAAGTTCACTTTGAAGTAACACCACTCTTTCATCGATGCTTGTCGATTCGAGGCGCATCAAAATACCTCTTGTAGGTTACTCCACCTCCCACTCTCTCGCATATCCTCCCTTTTCCTTACCTAATACAACTGCATGGCATCGTGCCATGATCAAGCTTCAAGATTCCTTGTTTGATCTTGTCGTCGTTTTTTCTGCACACACAATATGGGAAATAGGTTATTTAATTCTACCAAGATTAACTTATAAATAACAGCTTTTAATGTCTGATGGCAGATTAACTAAAAGTATTAACTAAAAAACTACCAGATAACTTATAACTACGCGGTTTTAAGTGTCTGATGTGATAACTTATAACTAAACAAACATAATAATAAAATTTGCAGTCAAACTTACAAATTTTTCTCCCACCGATCGATATCTTCATCGTGATATTCTCCGCCTTTTTCACCTTCCTTTCAACCACGTGTACCGCGGTGGTTCTTCATCCGTTCAATTTCTTTACTCTCGATCTTATACACATCAAATACATACAAATGTAAGATAAGCGAATATAAACGAAACTATGATGCTATTAAATGCAAATGTAAATGTGCAAATGTTTATCGTTACCATTTTTCTATCACACAGGCGTATCCACCTCGTCCCATTGTATGATCATAAATGACTTGGAACGCGACACTTTAGCTTTTGCCGATCTCACCTTGCAACACAAAATCATACGGCGTTTAGATGTAGTAATGCCGATAGTATACAACTAATACATATGGAAACATATGAAAAGGTGAAAGATATTTGAACTTGAATAAAATGAATAATTAACACCTTGTATTCCTCATTGGTGTGTAGTTTACAAAATTAACCCAATCTTCGGCTTTTATAATTGCACTATACTTCTTTGGGACTTCATTTAGTTTTGAAAGGGTATTTTGGTTGGGCAATATGTAGTTTTGTATCAATTTCATTCGAAATTCCTTAGAAGTTGACCAAGACGATTCATTATCGACTTTCGACCGTCAAGTCAACATCAAAATATCGCAAAGATTAACAAATTGTTGTTAATTAGTTGCACATCGTAAATGCAGAGATAAACTTATTAACACCTTGTATCTACGACGCCCAAGCCACTACTAGTTAAAAAAGTATATGTGTCTGTGATTTCATCCCACATTTTATCTCTTTCTCAATCAACCTTCCTCCGTGTTAGAATCCCGACACCTATATGCTCACGAACCAAATCACCCAAAAACTTGAAAATTATGCTCGCTTTTTCACGATAACCTATCCAAAGGCATCAAGGTTACACCGACCTTTATTCCGTCTGCTTTTCCATATTCCTGCGAAACTTAGCTAACCTAGTTATGCCCCTCTTAACAACATTCGCATTTGAATGGTTGTTTCCGGCATCCTCACCCTCATCCGAATACGTCTCGATTCATATTCTAAAGTGTTTTCAATTTCACGATCGTAATAAACCAAATCATCCGGATAAGTGATTTGCGTTGACATGATTCGTCGTAAGTAATATGTTAAAGAAAATTAGTAAACTTAATTGGTAAATAATGGTGTAAAATTGAAGTTCGGTTGTTTTGCTTGAAGGCGATTTATTGGAGTAAAATAGGGCTAATGATGGGGCGGTTTTCAATTAAGGAAACCATAATTTCAAAGTAATTTTAAAATTTTGGCTAAAATTTGGCTCCAAATTTGATAATTTTAAAATGTGGCTCCAAATCAAACAATTTTTAAACCAAAACACCCCGATGTAAATGGTGCTTACCCACATCCCAAACACTCATATTACTTCAAACCATTTGTGTCAAAAACACATATAATGTAGATACACTAAAATCACCACATGGCGCATACAAATGAACAATCAAAAGCTAAAATGGACTTAAAGCAACTAATTACAACTATAACTAATAAAGGCCCAGATAAACAATTAAGCACAAAAATAGCAAATCAAACCAAGAACTCATACATCAAACAACCCTAAGACCTTACTTTAAGGCTATAAATAAGCTATTTATAAGCAATTAGATAAGTCAGAACATCCTCAAGTAGTCAAAAAATCAAGAAAACATGTAAATGCAATTAACTTAAACCGAAACAACAACAAAACACCCAATATAGTGGTTCAATCAAAATAATTGTCATGAACAAACGCCCAGTTCTAAACTTCATAATCGGTCATAATAAAATTGACAACAATCTAAAAATTGAACATCCTAATCCTACAATAATATATTATACTAGTGCGAATATGAACTTTAACACCACAACCAATTCCTAAATTCAAAACAACATGAAAAAAAAGATGAAACAAACTAGCAAACACATTACTTATATTAACAAACATAATTAGTATTCGTATGGATAAACCATCAAAAGATCCATACATATTCCATTGTTAATATATCTACATACCATCCCATTAAACCAAGACATTAGACATTAGACATTAGACATAAACAGATGACACTAGAGCAAAGAAAACATCCCATTCTATAGCGAAACCCTTCAACCATTCATCGCTCGAATTTGTTCTTCCTGGTATCGATTTCCTCCTAAGATTGAGTAATGAGATCATTCAACCCCCGCACTTAGACCTCATGACCTCCTGTCATCCCTAAGATCCACCAATCTCTAAGGACCTAATGTTTAAAAGCAGCAAACTAAGTCCTCCTTATTTTAAACTATGACTATAAATTGGGGTGTTGATCCGTTCGGTTATCGGGTTTTGTTTCGTTAAATCGTTATATTTTTATTTTGTCAACACGAAACCAAACGAACCGAACTATAATTAAACCAAAGCGAACCGAAAACCGATTATGAATTAAGTTCGCTTTGGGTTGACCAAATTAAGCTTGATTATTGGGTTGACACATATGGTTTTAAACCGAAGAGGATAATTAAGTTCGCTTCTTGAGTTGACACAAAAATTTTAAAATCATACGAAAATGGGTAAAAGCGAATGAAAACGGGTAAATGGGACGAAACGTGCAAAACAAATTGCAATCGGCGAATGTGTAAAAGTTATACAAACGGACTAAAAGATGAAAAACTAACTAAAACGTGCAAACACGGACGAAAACAGTAAACAAAAGCGGAACGATATAAAACCGATTAAAAGGGACAAAGACGAAGAAAACGGACCATAACGTATTAAAACAAGAAAACGTGTTTAAACGCATTTAATCGTGTAAAGTGTAAGAAAACCTTTGAAAACGGTTGAAAAATTGTTAAAACATACGAAAATGGGTAAAAGCGAATGAAAACGGGTAAATGGGACGGCGTGCAAAACAAATTTGCAATCGGCGAATGTAAAAAGTTATACAAACGGTTAAAATATGAAAACCAACAAAACGTGCAAACACGTACGAAAACCAAGAAACAAAAACGCGAACGTATAAAACCGATTAAAAGGGACAAAGACGAAGAAAACGGACCATAACGTGTTAAAGCAAGAAAACGTGTTTAAACGCATTTAACTGTAAAAGTGTAAGAAAACCTTTGAAAGCGGTTGAAAATTGTTAAAACATACGAAATGGGTAAAACGAATGAAAACGGGTAAATGGGACGAACGTGCAAACAAAACGCAATCGGCCGAATGTGTAAAAGTTATACAAACGGATTAAAAGATTAAAAACCAAATAAAACGCAAACACGGCGAAAACTAGTAAACAAAACGGAACGATAAAACCGATTAAAAGGGACAAAGACGTAAGAAAAGCGGACCAAACGTATTAAAGCAGATTTAAAACTTGTATAAACGCATTTAATCAGGTAAAAGTGTAAGAAAACCTTTGAAAACGGTTGAAAATTCTTATAAACATACGAAATGGGTAAAACGGATGAGAACGGGTAAATCGGACGAACGGACGAAAACATATGTAAAACATATGAAAATGTATGAAACGTTTGAAAATGTACGTTAGTATGTAAAACAGACTAAAACTTATTCAAACGGACTAAACATGAAAAAACTAGCTAAACGTAAACACGGACGGCGTAAACAAAACCGAAACGATAAAAACAGTTAAAGGGGACAAAGACGCATTTAAAACGTATTAAAGCAGACAAAAGCGTGTATAAACGTATGAATGTGTGTATAAACGTGTATACAGGCAAAAAAGTTTTCAAAAAGTAAACAACCCTAACTCATATAGTATGGCTAAACATATGTGCGAGCATCCTATTGTGTCAAGAATTTACGTAATATTGTATGCAAGTAGTTACATGTAAGGTATTGCAATTGATGTTATCATGTGTCAAGATCCTATTGTGTCGACAATTCTTGTTGCGTAATGTTGTTGTAACCTTGTCGGGTAATGTTTACGTGGGTTTTGTTATGCAAATTTGCATGGTTCGCAAATTAATAACCACCGATTCATTGTTTGCCAAAGTTGTAGTGATGACTAACTTGATTTTTGTCAATGTGCTACATTGTAAAGATGACTAACTTTGATTTTGGTCGATGTATTGCATTGACATAAATTTTAAGAATTTGAGCAAATCCGATAACCGCTAAAAACCGAGCAATCAAGAAAGCAGAATCGAAAACCGAAACCGAAAAACCCGCTTATCACGGTTCATAATGCATTTTACATATCATTAATGTGATCGTAATCTATAAACGCCAAATAAGTAGTATTACTTATTTTGTTAGATATGGTAATTTGAATGTTGCTATTATGACACAACAACATTACTATTATTCTAATATCTTTAGTGTTATTTAATTTTACTAAAATGACATATTACGTTATAATTTATGTTATTGTTCACCGATTCGATTCGATTAATTTTTTGAATGGTTAATCGTGACTCGAACCGTGGTAATCGCCATTTGGATACCCGCATGTCCGTTACCCGCCTAGTGCGGTTCGGTTTTGGATAGTAGAATGAACTACCGCCCGTGATGGATAGTTAAAATCTCTAAACGAATCGAGTCGAACCGCTTCGTGAACACCCCTAGTATATAGGGGGTGGTTTAGATCCAATGAAAAATGAAGGGTTTAAATTGCAATATTAGATATCTTCCTAAATACTCCTCCTGCATATCACTTTTTCTTTTCTTTTTCTTGAACTATTGCATATCACATTTATGCATGGAAGAATATGAAGGGCTACATTAACACCCAAAATAAATTTTCCGATGCCTCTTAAGTGTTTTTGTGATTATTTGTGCAAATTGTGAGGTACATTGTAATTATGTATACTTACCTAACCATAAAATCAACACACAAGTATCAATCATTTTACTCTAAAACACAACTATCAATAATTTTACACCTAATTAAACACACAAAATGTCTTCCACACCTAATATCGATGAAATGAAAGCCGCATCGAATCCGCAAGCTCAATGATGCTTCGAGTTGTTGATATTGCAAGACATAGCAGAGGAGAAAAAGTTGATCGGCGGATGGGAGAAGAGAGAAAGATTCGAGGAAATGTTGCCAAAAAGAATGGATAATCGATGAGGTCAGTGGATTGTTTACTCGTTTCAATGTTGCAAAGAATCGGTGAGCATGCCCTTCGTGAGATACAGTTGAAGGATCAAGGAAGATTGATTTCTTTGGCTCACTTTTGGTGCTATGTAAATCGTAGTCCGTCGGAGAAGGAGGAGTTCTTGGAAGATTTGGATGAAGTCGATGAGTCGAAGATGGAGCATAGGAAGCTTTGGAAGTTTTTTTGTGTTTGATGATGTATAGTTGATGGTTGTATGGATGCTTGCTATTAATCGCTACTTTGTTTATATAAGTAACTATATGTAAATGATCAATGATCAATGATCAAGATAATGGTTAATTTTAGGTTTTAATGCTTTATTAACTTGAAGAAATAAGTTAGTTTTATTTATTTATTTACTTTTATTAGAAAATGGTCAAGTAGTGTGTGTTTGACTTTCAAGATTTCACACATTTATCTCTCTTACACTCGGTCAAAACACAGTTAGATTATAATTAATAAGCGATTTAGGGTTTTCAATCAAACGCAAAATCAATGAAAATAAATGTTAGTCAATGAAATACTCTTGAGGGCTATTATAAAGGGCTTGATTCTCTTCCTATCGAGCCTAATATCTCGTATAAATGTTATAATTTAATGCTAGTTTGTTAGTTTAGGATGTTTATTGATTTATAGATGATATTGTGTTATGTTAGTTTAGGATGTTAGTAAGGGTATTAGTGATTTGCATAGGAAAAGTAGTTGTTTGATGATTTATGGATCATTAGTTGAGGTAATAACGATTACGTGTTATACATGCAGTATGGGTACGTGAAGAATGAGACACGAAGAATGAGATTAGTAGACGCGAAGAATGAGATTTGCGGGTAGTGGTGCTAGGTTGGGTTTTAGGTGTCCCCTTTTGCCTATAACATATTGCATATTGACATTTAACTTTTTTGACCATTTCCTTTACATGTATAACATATTGACATTTAACTTTTTTGAGTGGACGTTCAAAGTACTAAGCTGTCTCCACTTGCTTGCTTATAACATATTGACATTTAACTTTTTTGACCATTTCCTTTACATGTATAAACTCTATTTTGTTCATAAGTGTCTTACTTTGATAGAGGTTGTGATGATATATCTTAATAAATCAATCAGATGATGTGATAGAGGTATGTTCAACTTCCTTTTGAATCCGCAACTATATCATATTGTTCCTTTTGTTTTTTCAACAATCTACCAAATCGCCTGGTGCAGGCCTTTGCTCAAAGGGAGTTGGTTTATTTTGGGCCACATGTGTTTATTTGTGATATGCAAAAGGTCGTGATGACGATTATCTTATTTGATATGCAAATGATGTGATTTATCGTATGTTGGCATGGCAATTTTATTACATTATTTTGCGACCATGGCGGTTATATCACGATGTTCGGTGTTTATCCATCCTTTTCACATATCCGAGCCTTGCTAATGCATATCACACCGCACACTCAGTTTGGAAGTTTATATGAGTCGATATACTTGTTATAGACTTTTGCTAGATTGTTTAAAAGTTAAGGATCAATATGATATAGTTGCGATTCAAAGGGAAGTTGAGCGTACCAAAGTGGCCACGTTACTTTGTAGATGAGTAGGGAATTTCAAGATAGTTACCCATTCTAAATTCCCAAAGCGATTGCCTTTGTTTTTCAACAATCTAGCAAATCGCTGAGTGCGTGCCTTTGCTCAAAGGAGTTGAAACGACAAAAGGTACCGTAGAGGATTCGAAGGGTTCACTAAGTTTAAAGTCCATACACATCTACAAAGTAACGCGCCACATTGGTATGTTCAACTTCCGCTTGAATCGCAACTATATCATATTGTTCCTTAACTTTTTAACAATCTAGCAAAACTATAATTATGAGGTGTCGGTGTGTATGAGGTCGTGATGACAAGTATCTTATTAAATCATGCAAATGATGTGATCATCGATGTTTTGAAACTATTGATTTATCTGATCCGAGCCTCACTATTATGTGCAAAAAATGAGTCAATTTTTTTTTGTATGGTAGATGGGTTGCTCAGATACAAGATCTTATTCCTAGTTTCAACATTAAAATTTTAACCATTGCACTTAAAAGTCTTTTCATCATTGGATAGGCTTTTTGTCTTTTCATCTCTCGTAAAATTAACTTTTGTAGAATCGATAATTATTTATTCTAAGACACCTTTGGTACTTTGAGCTTCCTCGAAAACCCATTCCTATGTCACCGCTATAGCAATAGGTTTGGTGCAATCTTGCAGACCATTTCATAGACATGGCAATGGGATTTCGAGTGGACGCTCAAAGTACTAAGTCGCTCCACTTGCTTGCTTATAACATAGGTGTCTTACTTTGATAGAGGCGTGTTAAGCTTACCATGACCATCAACGCTTTGATCAATTATGACGGGTAGTTTTAAACTTGAGATTGCCCATATCTTGACCCGGTTTATAGCAATGTATAGACGATTATGTCGCATGTTTGTGACCGTTTTATTTTATATGCATAATATTATCACAACCTTGTACTTTAATGAAGTTGGTAAATTTCTTGAGTCAATCATGTTTCATTGTGGTGGCGTCCGTTGGCGTCACACGTATATATAGTTTCGTTAGAAGCTATATATAATCATTGGTCCCTATCATACACCCGTCCCAATGAATCATGATTGGCTCAAGATGTTAAGCATCCGTGTATATAGTCGTAGTAGAATGTAATGGAATTTGACATCGAATAAGAATGAAATGGAAGAAGTTAATATCGCTGCTAAGTTAATAATGGTAGTGCTAAGTTATTGAATAGTATGTTTCTTATTTAAAAAGTACCTACAATTATATACTTTATTACAACGTATAACTTTTTTGTTACTTGGATTCCACGGTTTTTTATCATCACGTTGATGCACCGGCGGTGATTCAATAGCTACATTGTATATTCGATTAACCAATATTGTATTCGACATATGTATTTATTTTGAGAAGTTACGATATCGTGTATGTTAATGTAATATTATTTATTTGTATGTTAAGGTACTTAATTTTTAAGGTGATTCTACCAAATATTTTGTATGTATTTAATCAAGGGTTTAGGTCATAAAATAGTTGCGTACTTTTTCAAATGTACCGTTTTGGTACGTAATTGTTGTGTAAAATTTACATATTTGCATTGATGAGTGTCTAAATACTCATCATTTTTGTACCAATTAAACTGCAAAAACATCTGAAAACACTCGTAAATACATCAAAATGATAAAATATCACAAATAAGTGTTTTATGTGTTTTAAATGCAAAATATCAAAACTGTGAAAACGTGTAAAGTTTGCATAATTGGCGCTTTAGTCCCCAAGTTTCAAAAGTTGTCAAAATAGGTCCACGGTAAAACCAAATGAAGAAAATGTTATTCAAGGTCCCTGAATTATTCTAACTTGTCAAAATGGTCCTTGAATAAATCTTTTGTTAAATGGCGAAAGGTCCTGAACTTTTGAAATTGTCAAGTTTGGTCCTTGGAAAATGTGAAAATGTCAAATTGGTCCTTGTAATATTGGAACTTGGCAAAAGTGATCCTTGTGACAACATTGGAATAATTGCGAAATTAGTCCTTCAAGATTGAGAATTACAAAGTTAGTCCTTGTATTAAAACTAAAACCCTTGGACCTTTGACCCCTTTTGTATTGTGACCCCGCCAAAACCAATGACCCTTCCTTTTTGAACCATGGTCAAACACAAGTCAAACATTAACCTTTACCCGCCACCTCCTCCTTCCTCTCCACTTGCCTCGCTACTCCTCTCGCAACCCACCTTTTCCACCACCCTTATCCTGCGCACCCTTATCACCTCAACCCCTCATCATCACACCTCTCACCCCCTAGTTGCGGTTGCAGACTTCTACACTCAAATTGCCCTTTTCCCGCCAAAACCAAGTGAATGGCCAAAGTCCACAAAACTCTCCCATTGGCTCTGGAATCAAGTGGGATCCTCTCAGAAACACGTGGCAAGGCTTTTGGAGCTATAAAAAGGAAGAGAGAAGAAGCAAACAAGGGTAGTTAGTTTTAAATTTTCAATGTATGTCGTTTTCATAAGAATGTCTTAGTTTACATTTTAACATGTAATTTTTCAGTTTCTATGTACTGATTTTAAGTTAATTCAGTGTTTTTAATCAAGTCTAAGTCTTAATTTGAAGTTTCATTTGAGTTTCATAAATTCATGTTCACTGTTGGAAAATGCATTCTCAAATTCTTATATTCAAATCTGTGATAGCTTATGTTTAAATTCCAATAAGCTTGTTTAAGTTATTTGAAGCTCTTGGCAAGATTAAAATTCAAGTTTAAATACATTTTGTTTGTGGTCAACAAAAGTCAACAGTGCAATAGGTTTTGGTTCGTCCAGATTTGGAGAAGGAATGGGTGATGCAGAGCAGTTATTTGGGTTTAAATAGACTAGTGTAGATTGGTTTTGGGTTTGGTTTTAAGCTGCACACCAGCTGGACAGTTGTGAGCAACTTTCTCATTTTTCATTTTCAAGTCAAAATTGCAGCTTATGCTTATCTGTATATCTGTGGTCACAATTGATTTTTATGTGTTCAATTAGTTGTAACTAGGTAATTTATACTTAGTTTGATCAATATCTTAAGTTGGTTCTGTAGCTATCTCAGTTTTAGTTGCAATTTAGTTATTAAAGTGGTGTTTGGATTTGTTGTTTGACCTGTGTTCAAGGTTTGTTTTAGAGTGGAATCCTGTTGGTTTATGCTTGTCCAGTTATATCATACTCATTTCAGTCATTACTTGAGCTCGCTAAGCAAAGAAAAGTCAAAATCACACCTTTAGTGTCTTAGCAGCTCCACTGTTAAGATTTTCACTAATCAAAAGTTAGTTTTGTGTTTAGAATTCATAAAGTAAGTTTGCAATAGCTTCATTTAATCTTATAACATCATTTTCAGTCCTTAAATCATGATCAAAACTCAAGATAGTCAACTTTTCATTTCTTGTCAAAAAGTCAAAATCATAAAAACCTGTTTTGGGCCTAGCTAGAGTGATTTTTCTAGAGCTTATTTCTGGGCCAAATCAGATGAAACTTGTGGTTTTGAAAAGCTCTACTGGTCTAGTTTCTTTTTATCATTTTTGCATAATTTTGTTAATTTTCTATAAGGGTCAAAAGAGCTTGTGAATATGGTGTCAAATCCACATGCAATCGCTATTGACCGCATGGGGTTTATCTGTAGTTTGCAGACCTTGCACAAGTCTCATTTGAGCTTGTCTAGGTCTGTACTTTGGTTTACTTAGTCTCACCCAGTCTTCTTTAGGTTCCTTTATCTGCTTTTCCAATTTCCATCTTATTTAGTTGCTTATTTTAAGCTCAAAGTAGTGCCATGAAATTGTTTTTAGCTTATTAGCTTATCTTATCAAATCGGTGTAATCACTTATCGAGGTTGTAGCTTGTTGTTACTTGTTCCATTTTAGTTCTCTTAGCTTATTATAGCTTGTGTATCGGTTTGTAGCCTTTGGATTCCATTTGCTTATTCAAGTGCTTATTTCAATAAGCACTTCCTCATCAGTTTCAATATCTTGCACACAACCCCATGTTTTTCCAATTTTCCTAGCTTTCTAATATTATTTTAGAGTTTTCCTGAAATTTTCAGATTTTTCTAAGTTGATTTGCTATTTTTCTTAATTTAAAGTAGTTTTTAAGCACTTTTTAATTAGCTTTAAATACAAAAAAATTCAGAAAAGCTTCAAAAATAATTTTCATTTTTCTTAAGTTTAGATAAATATAAAAGAGAAAAAATATTTTTCTAGATTTTTCTTAGTTAAATTTGCATTTTAAATAATTTAATTAGTTTTTAATAGTTTTAATTCCTAGAAAATAGAAAATAATCGAAAATTACAAAATTAGTTTTGAAAATTCTATTTTGATATTTTAGACTTTTCTAAGTCTTAATTTTATTTTTCTAGCTTTGTTTCCTATTTTCTTGTATTTTAGGTTATTATTTAATAGTTAAAAATAGTTTTTAATTAATAATAATTAGAATAATAGTTGTAAAAATAATTTTCTTTTTCTTAAAATTTTCTTATATCATTAGGTTTGTAAAAATATCATTTTCATATTTTTAGGATTAATATTGTATAAGTTTCACGCTTTTATTCAGACGTTACGTAGTTTTAAATTCGCTTTATAAAACATAAAAACAAAAACATCATTTTAAATATAGTGATAGCGTTTATTTAATATTTTTATCTTTTAACTTTCTTTAATTTGCATTTAAGCCCACTGTAGTTTATGGGCTTTTTCCATGAGTTATAATAAATCAAAATCCTTTCCGCTCAAATCCTCGATCACTACATCGTTTGACTATTCTCGCACTCGTTGGGACTTAACGACTGGGAAACACTATACTCTCCCGATCTTCATTGCATTCGTGCTTAAGCGCTTTGTCGATTACGGTATGCCATTCACAAGTGGCGGGCTTGAGTGATTTAGCTTGACTGTTTGGCACGCATCATGCATATATACCCAAAACATGCTTAAGTTGCATTGTACATCATGCATTAAAAATTGTATTATGGAGAAATATGAAACTTTTGAGTTTTAGTGGTATATATGCAATGCTCCTATAATACAAGCTAAAAAATAAAACAAAAATCCTTCCTTAATTAATAGTAATCATTGCGTTTTGAGAACCGTGACATATTACGGCTACACTTAATCACATAGTCAAAGCAAAATATTCAAGTCTATCTTCTTCAACACAACAACCGCATCATCAAGTAATGTTACACATTGTTTTTGTTTTTAACCATGAGCGCAAATGTAAAGTGATTGATATCCACGCATGTTTCGATATGTTGATGGATACAAATGCATGTTTGGTAATTTTCAAAGAATGTTTAACATATCCTAAAGAATATAGTATCCTTTGATCATAATGTAACAACCGCTTTATTAGAACTATATGCGATTTGATTCTTTAGAATATTGTGTGACATGTAAATATATGTGGATTGTGGAAAACGTAGCGACTATTTGTTAAATAGCTAATTAGACAACTTGTAAACATATGTTTAATCTATGTTAGTATAGCTTTTATATGATTTGGTAAAGCACTACACCTTATGTAATTAATTATCCGAGCTTAGGTTTAAACATTGGATGAAGCAATGGCGTATGGTATGTTGGGTATATTATGGATTTCTTACTAGATTTTAACAAACGTATGGGGTAAGATGAATAAACGAAAAAATACGATTTTTACTCTAAACGGACTATATGATTATTGGTTTTGAAACATAGTTAAATATGTAGTAGTACATCTTCAATCATATTTTGTTTGACACCTTAATGATAAAGATGTATTGATCATCTAAGACTTGTATTAGTTGAATGTTATGCATATGAGATAACCTTATTGACCATTAAGACGATTGTGGTTTTAAAATAGAATGAGCATCCAATTGTTGGTGAGGCAAACCGCACAAACATTAGGACATTGCGGTAAGTTGTACTTAAAATGCTTACTTAAGGTTATAAATTTATCGATGTAACCATCAAATTGATATACGTGCTTACTTTTTAAATTTAAGATGCTTCGCTTTGTTTATCAAACACACATGCCCCAACAAGCTACCGGATATACCTAATCCACAATAGGGAACCAAACATAAGGTTCTTGGAAATTGGTTCGTGGTCGCATTTCTTTGCAAGGGTCCGAGTGGCAAGCTTTTATTGATCAAAGCCAATACATCAATGTGGCCACATTCCATTTCATTCGTCGGAAGAAGGCGTTATTATGTAACGGTACAACGATGCAGCCACGAATGCCCCGGATACGATCTGGCTCTTCTAGGTTACGCAGACAACGAGGTGCTCGTTACGTTGGATGAATATCTGCACAACCTCGGTAAGAAAAAAAATGTTAATCAATACATTGTATAAGTTTGTTGAAAATGGGAATATTTTAATTGTTTGACCGCTAATGTTTTCTTTAAACTAAAGCATTACGTAGGTCATTCCTTGCAATTTTCGGACAATATCGACAATAACCAATTTGACGTTCTTGTTGTTGGCGTGTCCGTAGCACTATCACTCACCGTCAAATTGAAATCTTGGAGGAAAACAGACACGTGCATGAGTTTGGTGGGCACGGATGGAATGTATTGGTTCACGATGAAAACACATTTTTTGGCACAAGAGTTGTTTTCACAAATCTCTAAACAATACTCTTTCCACGATGCCCTTTCTTTGAAAATGGATGATGATGCTCGAACTTGTGCAACGATGGAGTCAATCGCATAAGACCGTTCATGAGAAACCCGTAGATGAAGGTATGTTAATCAAAGTGTAGACATAATCTATGACTTTATTTTAAAATAAACCTTTCCATATAATAGCTTTTAAATTATTAATTACCATTTTATTAAATTCCAATTGCATATGTGCATGGAACGAATGTACGTAGCATGAAAGTGAAAGGATTGTTTTACGCCCATCCTTGCATATGTCACGGACATGAGTCGTTTGGTAAGTAATGATACAAATCGGACCATTTCGGTCATTATTCGCTTCGCAAAAACTAATATATGCTTCAACACATGGACATACTTTTGATTAGCATACTACATTGTTCTTTTAATGCAGAACATACCACATAAGTTTACTGACGAAATCACATGTGGAAGTACCATAACGCATTCTCGAGATACCGGAAGACATGGAGTTTTATGTGAACGTGAATCGCAACACCACAAATGATAGGCCTAGAAGCAAGAACCACGTTACCATAAACGCCATATGGAGAGATTGTTGAGGAGTGTTAGTGGGAACAAAACAAAATGGTCGATTCAATCTTGTTGACTTTGTCATCGACGACCAAGCTTCGTGTCTTCCGTAATCCGCTTATAATTCGAAGATTTAGCATGTGCTAAAAGCGTAATTCCGGCGTTATCGGTTGTTATTGATAGACACGTTTATAAAGCATTTTAGGATTGTGTAGGATTTGGTTGGCTTCATTTAGGGTGTGTGTTCCCAAGTAGTTGAAGCCATTCATAAGATGGAATGTAAACTACTTGGTATAGCCCTATCCGAAGTGTATGGTTCATCTTGGTGCATTTAAAGGTGTTCTTTGTGATGGTTTTGTCTTTGGTTGTCATCATCCATGGTTGTATGATATGGGCGGTGTGTTTTGTTATCGACTTATAAGAACAGATATATCGATATTGAATAGAGTTGCCTAGTATGCAACTTGATATGGGACTTGTCCATATCGGTGTGTGTTGATTTTTCATTTTACAAAGTTTCCTTGATTAATACAAGTTCATCTTTGCACCCAAAAAATATATATATTTTGTGTTGTGGTATACTTATAAAGTAAAACTTTAGTGGTTAAGGCTTCAAAGACAAAGTTAAGTCCGGTAGGTTAGTTTTAGTGGTTAAGGCTGCCAAGACAAGGTTAAGTCCGCGTAAATAAGATAAGTCATTTAGTATTCGTAGTTAGTTCGTTTATGAAAACATAATAGTTTTTGTGTGACTATTGATAATCCAATGGCCACATCAAATTTCTTTTTTGTGGCCATTTCTAACATTTAGTCACACAAAGAATGTTTCTTTTGTTATTTAGTCACATACAATTAAGCATAAAGTGGCAAAAGTGTTAATAAGTGTGACCATATGGTGTTTAAGGTGAAGAAATATGTCTTTTGTGTGACTATTGATCATCCAATGGCCACTTGGATTTTATGTTTGTGTGGCCTTTTGTAACATTTAGTCACACAAAGCATGTTTGTTTTGGGTATTTAGTCACATACAATTAATCATAAAGTGGCGAAAAGTGTTAATAAGTGTGACCATATGGTGTTTCAAGTGAAGAAGGTGTCTTTGTGTGACTATTGATCATCCAATGGCCACATGAATTTTATGTTTGTGTGGCCTTTTCTAACATTTAGTCACACAAAGCATGTTTGTTTTGGGTATTTAGTCACATACAATTAACCATAAAGTAGCTAAAAGTGTTAATAAGTGTGACCATATGGTGTTTAAAGTGAGGAAAGCGTGTATTTTGATTGACTATTCATCCTCCAATGGCCACATATTAAGTTACGTGACCATATGTACCGGATTTTGGCTACACTTGAATAATATGTGTGACAAAACGCTTAGTGTGACCATATATGGCATTTGGTCACGGTGTTAGTAGCAAATGTGACTTTATAGATTAGCTTTGACAAGCTAACACAAACTAAACTTTAAACACACATATTAACATACGTTAACATATGTCTTGGATTTTGGCTACACTTAACGAATGTGTGACAAAACATTTAGTGTGACCATATATTGCTTTTGGTCACAAGTGTTCAAGTGTGTGACTTATATTTGTCCTTTTATATGTATATCGTGACTAATGCTTCAACCGTACTTTTCATTTGTCACTTGTTCCAATTTCGGATGTGGCTAAAGAGTTGGCAAAACATATCGGTCACCCTTAAATAATGTGTGACAAAACTTGACTCTATGATTTAGACACACAAAAATAACTTCATGTGACTAACGCATCAAGGTTACTTGTATTTGTCACGTTCCAAATTCATATGTGGCTAAATGATCGAAACAAAATCACTAGATACCTTTAGCCACACAACGCTCAATTGTGTGGCGATCTGGATTCTAATGGTCACACAATTAAAATTTTCATGTGTGACTAATTAGTACATGTTGTCAATTTCGTACCTTGACCACACAAATATGCGAATGTGTGTTGTTCCATTTCACCATGCGTGACCAAATCCGTTTTGTACTAGTGTGTTTCACTTCTCAATATTAGAATTTCACAATCAAATGCCGACCGGCGAGTTTCGGTGGTAACCTTGTGTCAAGGTCTCTTAAGCTTTTTCATGAGTTTTGTTGGAACTTTTAGTTTGTTCAGTGGTCCTTTGGTAGTAAAATTTTGTTAATAAACATTTTCAGAATTCAACTAAAATATTTTTTTGAAATGTTGGCCCGAACGCTCTTATACTCTGATGTTGGGTTGTGTAACCGTCGTACTATTGAATTGAAGATTTTAAAAAGATAGAGAAATGTTAAGCATTGAAGCAGATGACCCTTTGCAAGAATAAAGTGAACTTTAAGATTTAACTTTTGACTTTGCTAGTAAATATGAGATTGTAAATTGATGTTAAAAAACATTTTATTGGTTTCATCGTTGAATCCCAACACAACTTAAACATTGTGGGGTGGGGTGTGTTGGGTGGGGGGTTAAGCTTAAGCTTATTGCCTTATGCATTATCAAAAAGCTCATTTGACCTACAAAAAAACCTATAAGCTCTTTGAAATAGGTTTACCCAAACACATTTGAAGAGATTAATAGCTTTCTCAAAATATAAAATTAGTTGTTAAGCTCTTCGGCCAACACCAACAGAAATGAATTTATATACATTATTTTGTCATTTGTTCTCACAGTCCCTCAACCAACACGGGTCAAACGAGTCAGCTGAGAAATCTAAGTACTCTTTGCAGTTTGCATTTCCCTTCTCTTTGTGATCCAATAGTGTTTATGATGTCTAGCATAATCATGAAATCTTATTATCACTAATGGTTTCGATTTTCCATAACCCTAACTTCTAGCTCAATTAATGGATCAATGCATAAAATCCTTAGAACGACTTATGAGAATGACCTGAATCACATCCTACAACATGCATTTTTCCAACTAGAAAAAAGAGAAATTGCATATAGTTTTAGACATCTACGGGTCAAATTGCATTACGGGTCACGTTACATTTTCTATTTATTAATATATCAGCTACAGTTCAGTCATATTTCCGATATGAAATGGGTCAGTTTGCATAAACCCAACACATTTATAGTTGTCAAAAGCCAAATTATTGCAAACATAAACCACGAAAAGTCAAAAACTATGAACCATTTCATGTGCCCTACGAATTTCAAAAACCAACAAAACCAAACATGCAAATATACACATAAAGTGTTTAATTCCACACAAATATAAACTTGATACTAGATTCTATAAACCATATCATGCAAAATATGAGATGCACCAAATGCATCTTCAAGTTAACTGTCAATATCAGTCATCAAAATGCTAATATCCTAGCCATCTGGCACATGGTTGGTTTTTGACAGAACATAAAAGCCAAAATACATACTAATAAGTTTAATATAATATCCAAGACAAACTAACTCAGGAAACTATGTTTCAAAGTTTTCAAATATCATTTAAATGTCTGTTCAACAGAAGAACATAGAGCGGCAAACCTTGTCATGAAGCTTGGGTATTTGAGTGAAACCAAGAAGACCAACACTACTAGCACTACCACCAAGACCACCGCTATAATTGCTTGGATGCCTATCGACATGTCATCAAGCTTCTGGCTGTGACATCTTTTGTCTTTGCCAAGTAGGCATAGCGAGATAAACAACCGCACACATACATTGAAAACATTATTACATTCTTGATATTAACTTAAAGTATTGAGTTTTAACGAGCTGAGAATCTGATATGCAAGTTATGCAGAAAAGAAGTGGCTAATATTTACCTACAGAAATGGTGGTTGTGCTTCTTTGGCTAATTCATGGTTGTAAATATCGCTCGGCGGTCGACCCCCGCCAAACGCCATATCGGTCTTGGCAGTGATATATATCGGAGACCATAAATTATAAAGGAATTTATTTAAAAAGTATACATATTAGCAATATCATAACAAAATAAGTCAATAACCACAAAAAACTAAAAAGTTTAACATCTTTAAAAAATAAAAGCCGCAAATCCATAATTATTTATCAATTTATATAAAAAAAATAATAAAAAAATAAAAAATAATAATAAAAAAAAAATCCGAGTTTGACTGATTTTGACCGATGTTTGACCAAACCGATAAATTTGACCGATAAGTGAAATATCGTATCGGTCGACCGCCGATAAGCGATATATCACCGATATATCGACCGCCAAGACCGATATTTACAACACTGAACTAATTAACTATTTACTATAGACATTGCAGTTGGTAAATCTCTAACAAACATGAGTGTAATAATTAGTTGTAATTGACATATACATATGACAGTGAATGAACGAGCTCCTGTAGGTCATCGGCAGAAAATCCAGTTTGATCAAGAAGAACATGGTAATGTGTAGGCCGTGTAGTCCCCTAGAAACGAATCATATGGTTCAGCCACCATATTTTGTCATAGAAATGAAACATATGTATAACTTAGGCTTTGTTAATACTCACAATTGGTCCATTACGAGCACGAAATAAAGTCATTGTTCTTGGATGACGAGACTCTATTGTCAATGATTGTTCACAAAGCAGACAAAATAAAATATACAAACTTCGGTTTTGCTATTGATAAACGCATCATTATTGATAATCGATACTACACGGTGGAAGATTGGCATCGGATCTTTCTGGAAAAACTTGGTGTGGTGAGTTTTACGTACACAATCATCATGAATTTTGGATCCCATGTGTCATCCAATAATTTGCAAGCCTACGTGACACAATATATACTTTTTAGATGATATAATTATCAAATCAATAAGACAATTACGTTCCGAATTAAGTGTTTGAAACGCATGATCTTTCAAGCTCTATGTTCAAACACTGGTTGAACCGACTCTCACTTACACCGTCCCTAAAAATGACCATATGTTGTGGTTTCATCCGCGGGTAGTACTTGTATAGAAGTCATTCAACAGTTCCTCGATCATCCCTTCATCTTTGTCAGCTGATACGGGTTTAAATAACCCATCGATCAATTTAACTCGAGCAGATTGAGCACGAACTGATGCCCTGTAGCGAGAAATCAGAGGCCATTGTCTCGAGCTAACAACCTAAAAATTTCCAAAAACTAGTATTATCATATAACATTCAAAAATTTTGTTAGTTAATAAAATAACCAAAATTTAGAGGACCTTGTTATTGAAGTTCCAACGACCACCACGAGGAAGCAAGTCTCCTCCATTTCCAAACTTCAGCTGCAATTAATACAAAGGGCGTATAGTTAAGAAACATATTGTGCAAACAAAGAGAGATTTGCAACCAAATTATACCTTTGGTGGTTCCAAAACCCGACCCTGAACTTCAGTGAAGGTAATGCTGATTATGATGCTAGTTGAATTTATAAGAGGATCGTCATTGTAGTTACTTTGATTCAATGCCTGCAAAGACAAATGAATAGTTGTTATTTGACACTTATTGTACCAGACTTGCAATATCATTGGTAACGTGTTATACTGCATAACATATACTCTTCTACAATTCAACCACTACCAAACATGGTTTTAGAAACTTAAAAGGGCAACTAGCACAAAATTTAACAATTTTACATTAAATTCCAACTACAGGAGTTATACTTACGAAAAATTTCAGCTATATGATTAAGTGATGTTCGGGATTGCTTATATCGTAAAATGAAATAACTAAGTAACAATTTCAGCTATATGATTAGGTAGTAAGTAACTCCCGAAAAACATAAGAAAATCCCAAAACACTAAATCAGAGGATGTTCGGATTTGCTTAAGTATCTGCTTCAATCAGCTTAAACTAAGCAATACCAGATATAGTGTTTAGATTTGCTTAATTTGTACAACGTCAAAAAATAATCTACAATAATTAGAGAAGAATAAGAAAGGTACGTGTAGTAACAAATTCTACTTATTTTGCCCCTCGAAAAACAAATTCTACTTATTTTGCCTCTCTCGCCTTTGCCGCCAGCGCCTTTGTCTCCTCCACCGCCACCGCCTTTGCCGTCACCGCCTTTGCCGCCGCTGCCTTTTCCGCCTCCGCCTTTGCCGCCTCCGCCTTTGTCGCCTTCAGGGAGGGGATAGCCAGGAGGATGTTTATCCTGCAAATAAAAGGTCAATTATTTGTGACTACCTGTGCCGGATTTTAGGGTGTTCAGAGCGATCAACTGCACAGGGCCTCCAAATTTCGAGGGACCCCGGTGTTATAAACGCATGGCTAATTTTATTTATTGTTTAATGTAATAGTGATGAAACTATAGTCTATAACATAAGGTTTTCTGTGTAAAAATTGGAACAAATCTGTTTTAATTGATTTATAAAAAAAATGAAAAGAAACAGAGTTTTCAGACCATACGGGTGAGGAAGATGACTTACTATGAGTAGTACAAATGGGTTTACAAATTGATACTTTCAAGTTTCAACCCAAGTTTAGATAAATTTTTAGAGCTGATACAACTATTTTTAAATGACTAAAATACACCGTTGGTCCCTAAACTTGTAGTGGAGGATCGCGATGGGACGAAACCGGGCATAATCATCGCCACGGGTCCAAGCAATGGCGATTAAATGCCGAATGGTCCCTTGACCACTAACACCTATGTCAACGACTCTTTTACATTAGTTTCACGAGGTAATATAGTCGATCACATTTTTTACCATATACCATCTTGATTGTTTCCCTTCTTTACACAACCCTCGCACACACTTTAACAATGGCGGACAAGGAGCTTACTTATACGGATGTAAGCGATGAGATGGTAAAATATGTGAAGGCAAAATCTGGGAATACTTGGTTAAAGAAGATGAAATGTCGATGAAATGTTTGATGATTTATGCGATTTGAAAGAAGCTCAAGTGATGAAAGGTTAGTCGGGTTTTTGTATTTTGTTATTCCCATTTTAAGGAGGAGCATAAATTACTCCTATTTATTTGTGAAATCGGCGGTTTGAATCTGTCAAAAAAGGGATTATAGCAAGCTAAAGGTATCTGCCGATATGGTTGACTATGCCATGGCTACTTATGGGAATAAGTGGGATATAGGAGATGACATTGCGATGTGATACTTGAAGACTTAGGGAAAATATGGGAATAAGGAGTCTCGAGAAGGTCGGACTTTAGAGTGAATGTTTACAAGCTAAGAAAGTTGTAATGGGTCAACTCGATTATATCTTTTGTCTATCTTTCTAGATACTAACGTGAAGGAAATGAAGTTGATGTCATCATTATTTCGAGACACATCGATGATGAGTGTGGAACATGTCTTCTAAGACCACTAATTGAAAGGTTCCACTTCCAATCTTCCAAGGCGTCCAAACACGCTCCCAAAGTTGTACTTGGTCTTGGCTTGGTGTGGGATGCTCGGCACAAATAGGAATGAGTGGTATGTGCCTCCCCAGGACCTCAAGTCTCCCCATGAATAACAAGCCTCTATCAAAAGTTCACTGTTATTTTTAGTTGTTGATGTAATGAAGATGTATAGTTTTGCACGATGATGGTTCTTGAAAGCGATACTTGTTAACATGTATGTTTTGCTTCATATGGTGTAATTAGGTGGTGGTGTAGGTATATTTTGGAAATGTTGTTTTCTTTTTGTAGTTTGCTTGCATATCCGGTTTAGGTGGGTGCTTGGGAAAGCCATTTTGACTTATAAGGTCAACATAAACCAAATTATTAGAGGATCTGAAACCGAATTGTTAGTTTTAAAATCTCGCTTGTTTGACTTATAAAGTCATGATTCAAGTGTAACCAAAATTCAATTATTATAACAAAAAAGCACACATATCGGTTAAAGCTACATTTAGGCGAAGACAACATAACATTTCTTGCTAGGAATTCACTGCGATAAATGACTAGTGGTGATCATTTGCTCTTTCGATTACGGTGCTTCACGTGGTGTTTGGCTTGGCGAACTCCACTTGCTATTCGATTGTAGGTGGTTCACTTTGTTCTTCATCACCGCCCGGATGCACCAACACTAGTAGGTGCGAAATATAGACCCATCACATATCCACCACTATCTCCTGTGGTTGTGTTTTCCTTGTAACACCATCTCTACGATATAAGATGCACCAACACTAGTAGGTGCGAAATATATAGACCCATCACATATCCACCACTATCTCCACGTGGTTGTGTTTTCCCTTGTAACACCATCTCTACCGATTATAAGATGTGTTTCCCTTTATCTCATAGCACTTTGGACAAACATACCACATGAAAGCTCTATAAGGTGGGCGCCTTGCAAAAGGTCAATCGACCTGTTTTTCCCTTTGAAGCCAGCAGTCGATACATACCATTTGACAACCATTTTCTACATCCATGGTGATAATATGGTGGCATGATAAACAATTCTTGACTTAAGATGTGTTATATAAGTAGATGGGAGTTGTGGTTGTTGAACAAGTAGATAAGGAGTAAAGACAACATAAATTCTTACAAGCTAGTCAACTTATAAAGTCAACAAAAAAACTAAAACATGTTGAAACATAATATTGTCGATATTACAAAATGGCTAGAAGAGTAGAAGCCTCTGACCTTAGAAAGCTACTGGAATTTGTTACTTTCGGGCGTGAATTTTATCCGGCACATATGGATGTCTTGGATATAACTCTTCCATGAACACTCCATAGTAAGGCGCCTCATACTACGCATCTTGAAGCCAATTTTCCTCTCCCATTCCTCTTCAATTCTTTTGTACATTCTCTCTCTTCCAGCTACTTTGGAATGCTTCTTCATCCAACACAGGTTGCTCTTCATTTCCTCCAAATTTACGTGTTCTTCTTCTTGCTCGTAAGAGCATCATAAAACTCTTGTTCCATAGTCTTTCTTATATCATCTTCATCCATCCACTTCAAAAGTAATACATTTGTATATCAACTAGAATGTAAACACACTAGAACAATCGTTATACAAATGACAATTAAATGAATACATTGTATACGCCATCACAATGCCTTTTCTACCTCGAACCATACTTTCCTTTGTTGGTTTGGTACACGATCCTTGTAATGACTAGACTTATATGTCCATGAGTTTGACAATTGGAGCATTTAATCATTTACGAGCTCTAGATTTACCCATTTTGACTCAATTTCTACGAAAGGGTTGGGTTTATGTATTTGAATTCAAATTTGTGGTAAAATGTGAGAATTAAGTGCTTGCTATAAGTTAATGCAAGGCGGATAGGGACTAAAACACATGTCCCCTACACTCTAAATCTGTTTGACCAGGACCATAGTTCCACCAACACCCAATACAATCAAAACCATATTACAACTCTCTTGAGCGAATACAACAATTAACAACATAATTAGCAATTAAACGATGAGAACATAACATATAGATTCATTAACTTCATATTAAAACACTAGAACATAAATACTCGGTACATATTTTCCAAAAAAAGGGAAAACATAACCATAGCATTTCCTTCTCAACACTTCCTAAGATGATCAAGGAAGTTGTTCTGTCACACACACATGAGTGTGTCGACGAGATCATCCTCCGTAACTCAACGCCTTCAACACATTAGCCTTTTGCTGTTGCGAAGATCCTCGATAACCTTGTAGTTCATCACCGTGGTTAAAGCCTTGATCTGGAGATGTATTGTTGGGTTTCCTTCATACCCCGAATCAAGTCGGTCAAAGTGTTTTGGGTCCTTTAGCAATTTTGATGTCATATCGTTTTCTCTCGATAAAGAGAAATCGAGTCAAACATGTAGTCGGAGTTGAAGATTTGGCGAGTTCTTCAAGTAGTGGGAAGTCGACCATTGGGAGGTTGTTTCTTGTGATTGTTGGTATGCAAATGATATAGTGTATTAACCAATAAATAGCAAAAACAACTGGACGTTCAAATTCATGGACTAATTGTGAAGTTAGTAAACACGAGAAAAAGTCAAGTTTGTGTGACAAAAAATACGCGAGAATTTTAAGTGCAAAAAGCGGTTGTTGGCCAAATTGAGGGACCAATTGTGACATTATAAACCTAGTACCTGCAACTTGGCCTTTTGCCTTCCTTGATGCGCATATACACAATTAATGTGTTTGGAATCACCAAAGAACCCAACTAACAAGATCCGAAACCATAAACACTATCATAATAACTTGACCCATTTAACAAAACCCAATTAAAGCGAAACCTAACATACATCCACACTCGCGTCTTGAAACACATCTAGTCAAACCCATTGTTAAAAACAAAAACTAAGAATGAAGGACGAAGCATATTCGTCTCACGTTTAAGGATGTCAAGGAAGAAGAAGAAGGTGAGGTCTGTTCGAGAATCCACTATAATGGGGTTTTGATTATAGCCCACTCGGTATGAGCGAGGTTCATTAATTAATCTGTGTGCCTTTACGATGATAGGGACATATTTAGTTCAAGCCTTGATAATGTGTTATCGATTAATGAACAAAAATGGGCGTTGTTTTTGTGATCTAAACAATCCCTAAAAATGGTTTGCATTTGATTCATCTTGATGTTGATGTTCATACCTTTTTGGAATGGTGAAACAAATGACTCGGTTGATATCTTCATAGCCCACAAGCCCCAAAGTTAGCACAATTTTACTTAAAAACATCAGTTTTGAAGTTGTGGGTTGGGTAGAGCGGGATGCTAACTTTAGGATGCTTACTCAAACACCTTTTAGGACTACAAGTCAATGGCGGGGATCGATAAGAAAAAATGCGGGTGGAACTAGGACACCAAGAGTGAAAGGCGGTAGTAATCAGGGGCGAAGAAGGGGTTGTAGCTAAAAAGGGACAAAATTAAAGAAATGGAAAAGGAAAGATGGTTGATGAAGAGGTTTGCCGAGAAAAAAGGAGACAAGTTGTTCAAGAATTTAGCGAGGTTTAAGCGGAAGGGAAGGCCAAAATGGTTGAGTTTGCGGGGTTTGATGTTGAGAACTTGCACAGGTTTGACTTGGAGGAAAAGGTGAAAGGGTTGGTGGTCTTCTTGCTGAGATGTTTCAAGCGGTGTTAAGACACCCTTTCGAACAAGAAAAGATTACAAGCTGCGTCCTAGCACTCTTAAGCCCAAAAGCGACCCTAGGTGATGTTTGATGATGAATACCATGTCATGTGTTAAGATTACAAGCTGTAACACTACAGGTTCATAACTTATATGTTTGTAATTTGTATACTTGTTTGTAATTCATAACTTACAGTTCATAACTTATATGTTTGTAATTTGAGCGTAGTGTTCGAGTTAATGGAATTTAACACATGGCATGGTATTCATCGAAACATCACCTAGGGTCGCCTTTGGGCGAAGAGTGCTAGGACGCCGTTGTAATCTTTCTTTGCTCGAAAGGTATCTTAACACCGCTTGAAACAGGCAAGACCACCAACCCTTTCCGCCTTCCCCAAGTCAAACCAGTGCAAATTCTCAACATCAAACCCTGCAAACTCAACCATTTTGGCCTTCCCTTCCGTCTAAACCTCGCTAAATTCTTGAACAACTTGTCTCCTTTTTTCTCGGCAAACCTCCTCTTCATCAACCATCTTTCCTTTTCCATTTCCTTTAATTTTGTCCCTTTTTAGCTACAACCCTTCTTCGTCCTTGATTACTACCCTCCTTTCACTCTTGGTGTCCTAGTTCCACTCCTCGCATTTTTGTCTTATCGATCCCCGCCATTGACTTGTAGTCTAAAGGTGTTTGACTAAGCATCCTGGGGTTAGCATCTGCCTACCCAACCCACAAGCGATGTTTTTAAGTAAAATTGTGCTAACTTTTGGGGCTTATGGGCTATGAAGATATCAACCGAGTCATTTGTTTCGACCATTCAAAAAGGTATGAACATCAACATCGATATGAATCAAATGCAAACCATTTTCTAGGATTGTTTAGGATCACAAAAACAACGCCCATTTTGTTCATTAATCGATAACACATTATCAAGGCGAACTAAATATGTCCCTATCACGGTAAAGCGCACATATTAATTAATGAACCTCGTTCATACGGTGCTATAATCAAAACCCCATTATAGTGGATTACGAGCGGACCTCGCTTCTTCTTCTTCCTCGACATCCTTAAGCGTGAGACGAATATGCTTCATCCTTCATTCTTAGTTTTTGTTTTAACAATGGGTTTGACTAGATGTGTTTCGATGCGTGAGTGTGGATGTATGTTGGGTTCGTTTTGGTGGGTTTTGTTAAATGGGTCGGGTTATTATGATAGTGTTTATGGTTTCGGATCTTGTTAGTTGGGTTCTTTGGTGATTCCAAACACATTAATTGTGTATATGCATATCAAGGAAGGCAAAAGGCCAAGTTGCGGTACTAGGTTTATAATGTCACAATTGGTCCCTGATTTGGCGATCCGTTTTTGCCTTAAAATTCCGTATTTTTGTCACACAAACTGACTTTTTTCGTGTTTACTAACTTCACAATTAGTCACGAATTTGGGCGTCGATTGTTTTGCTATTTATTGGTTAATACACTATATCATTTGTATACCAACAATCACAAGAAACAACCTCCCAATGGTCGACTTCCCACTACTTGAAGAACTTCGCCAAATCTTGAACTCCGACTACATGTTTGACTCGATTTCTCTTTATCGAGAGAAAGCGATAAGGACATCAAAATTGCTAAAGGACTCAAAACACTTTGACCGACTTGATTCGGTATGAAGAAACGACAATACATCTACGAGATCGAAGGCTTTCGAACTACGGTGATGAACTACAAGGTTATCGAGGATCGCAACGAGCAAAAGGCTAATGTGTTGAAGGCGTTGAGATAAGGAGGATGATCTGTCGGACACACTCACGGGTGTGGCTGGAACAACTTCCTTGATCATCTTAGGAAGTGTTGAGAAGGAAATGCTATGGTTATGTTTTCCCTTTTTTTGGAAAATATGTCGAATATTTATGTTCTAGTGTTTTAATATGAAGTTAATGACTATATGTTATGTTCTCTTGTTTTAATTGATTAATTATGTTGTTAATTGTTGTATTAATCTAAGAGAGTTGTAATATGGTTTGATTGTATTGGGTGTTGGTGGAACTTAGGTCCTTGGTCAAACAGTTTAGAGTGTGGGGACACAAGTTTTAGTCCTATCGATCTTGCATTAACTTATAGCAAGCACTTTATTCTCACATTTTACCACAAATTTGAATTCAAATACATAAACCCAACCCTTTCGGAGAAATTGAGTCAAAATGGGTAAATCTAGAGCTCGTATGCAGTTAAATGCTCGATTGTCAAGCTGTTGGACATAATAAGTCTAGTTTGTCACAAGGATCGATGCAAAACCAACAAAGGAAAGTATGGTTCGAGGTGAAAAAGGCATTGTGATGGCGAAGGAAGCAGTATTCATTTAATTGTCATTTGTATAACGATTGTTCTAGTGTGTTTACATTCTAGTTGATGTACAAATGTATTACTTTTGAAGTGGATGGATGAAGAGGATATAAGAAAGACTATGGAACAAGAGTTTTATGATGCTCTTCGAGCAAGAAGAAGAACACGGAAATTTGGAGGAAAATGAAGAAGCGGTCGGTTGGATGAAGAAGCATTCCAGCGGTTTTGGAAGATGAGAGAATGTACAAAAGAATTGAAGAGGAATGGGAGAGGAAAAATTGGCTTCAAGATGCAGAGTATGAGGCGACTTACTATGGAGTGTCTGTGGAAGAGTTATATCAAGACATCCATATGTCGGATAAAATTCACTCTCTGAAAGTAACAAATTCCGGCGTTTTCTAAGGTGTAGGCTTCTACTCTTCTAGCCATTTTGTAATATCAACAATATTATGTTTCAACATGTTTAGTTTTTTGTTGACTTTATAAGTTGACTAGCTTGTAAGAATTTATGTTGTCTTTACTCCTTATCTACTTGTTCAACAACCACAACTCCATCTACTTATATAACATCTTAAGTCAAGAATTGTTTATCATTCCACCATATTATCACCATGGATGTAGAAAATGGTTGTCAAATGGTATGCATTATTGTTGGCTTCAAAGGAAAGCAGGTGGATTGACCTTTTTGCAAGGCGTCCACCTTATAGAGCTTTCATGTGGTATGTTTGTCGGTGTGCCTTGAGATAAGGAAACACATCTTATCTTGGTGAGATGGTGTTACAAGGGAAAACACAACCACAGGAGATAGTGGTGGATATGTGATGGGTCACATATTTGCGCCTACTAGTGTTGGTGCATCTTATCTTGGTAGAGATGGTGTTACAAGGAAAACACAACCACAGGAGATAGTGGTGGATATGTGATGGGTCTACATATTTCGCACCTACTAGTGTTGGTGCATCCTGGGCGATGATGAAGAACAAAGTGAACCACCTACAAGCGAAATAGCAAGTGGAGTTCGACCAAGCCAAACCCCGCGTGAGCACCGCAAGCGAAAGAGCAAATGGATCACCTACTAGTCATTTATCGCGATGAATTCTAGCAAGAAATGTTATGTTGTCTTTCGGTCTAAATGTAGCTTTAAGCGATATGTGTGTGCTTCTTTTGTTATAATAATTGAATTTTGGTTACAATTTGAATCGTTGACTTTATAAGTCAAACAAAGATTTTAGAAACTAACAATTGGTTTCGTATCCTCTAATAATTTGGTTTATGTTGACCTTATAAGTCAAAATGGGCTTTCCAACACCCACCTAAGCTGGATATGCAAGCGCAAACTACAAAAGAAAACAACATTTCCAAAATATACCTACACCACCACCTAATTACACCATATGAAGCAAAACATACATGTTAACAAGTATCGTTTTCGATAACCATCATCGGCAAAACTATACATCTTCATTACATCAACAACTAAAAATAACGGTGAACTTCTTGATGGGAGGCTTGTTATTCATGGGGAGACTTGAGGTCCTTGGGGAGGCACATACCACTCATTCCTATTTGTGGGAGCATCCCACGTACCGCTACAAGACCAAGTACAACTTTGGGAGCGGAAGCCTTGGGCCTTGGAAGCTTGGGAAGTGGAACCTTCAATTAGTGGTCTTAGAAGACATGTTCCCACACTCATCATCGGATGTCGAAATAATGATGACATCAACTTCATTTCCCTTCACGTTCGTATCGGAAAGATAGACAAAGCAGATATAATCGAGTTGACCCATTACAACTTTCTTGGCTTGTAAACATTCACTCTAAAGTCGACCTACGAGACTCCTTATTCCCATATTTTTCCCACAAGTCTTCAAGTATCACATCGCAATGTCATCTCCTATATCCCACTTATTCCATAAGTATCCATGGCATAGTCAACCATATCGACGGATACCTTGCTTGCTATAATCCTCTTTTTGATGATTACAAACCGCTGGATTCTGTCAAATAAATAGGAGTAATTTATGCTCCTCCTTAAAATGGGAATAACACAAATACAAAAAAACCGACTAACCTTTCATCGCTTGAGCTTCTTCGCATCTGCATAAATCATCAAACATTTCATCGGACATTTCATCTTCTTTTAACCAAGTATTCCGTATTTTGCCTTCACATATTTTACCATCTCATCGATTACATCCGTACAAGTAAGCTCCTTGTCGCCATTGTTAAAGTGTGCGAGGGTTGTGAAGGCGGAAACAATCAAGATGGTATATGGTAAACCGTTTCTCATAATTAACTGGGTTGAGTTATAAATGTGATTGGACTATATTACCTCGTGAAACTAACGAGAAAAGAGTCGTTGACATAGGTGTTAGTGGTCAAGGACCATTCGGCATTTAATCGCTCTTGTTTGGACCGTGGCGATGATTATGCCGGTTTAAATCCATCGCGATCCTCCGCTTTCAAGTTTAGGGACCAACGGTGTATTTTAGTCTTTTTAAATGATTATTTTATACACTCTTTAGAAAGATTTTATATGTGGTTAGTAAAATACTACGGTAAACCTAGGCATATTATATGTAGTTTTTATTTTGTTTACGCATACTTGACGTTTTATTGTTTATATAACATATAACTAAAATCGAGTTGTCTGAGAGGTCTACTTTGTTAAATTGGCACAGGGCCTTCAAAATTCACGGGACGGCCCTAGTGATTACGGTTCTACTTTATGTATTTTATATAAAAAAACAAGTATGAAATAGTCTAGTGCCATGGTTTGGATGCCAAGGGCCGCAATGGACCATGCACTAATGTACACGAAAGTTTTGATGTTAGTTGAGGCTACTTTTTCTTCAACAAGGAAGTTCTTAGATGTCGAGGTCCTTTTAGAAGCTCTCTCTAAATAGAAAAATTAGAACCTACCTTAAACTTATCTCACAAAAACCACCTTACATCTTAAAAAGACAAATAAGGAATTAGGTAATGCTAGAAATCGAAAAGGTGAGATTCTTTAATAGGTGTATAAGATGATCAAAACCCAAAAACCAAAAAATGATTATTTGTTTATTAGTGCTAAACATTTATTAAAACTTGTAAAATAACGTTACCACTTTATAATCTACCAATTTAGTCATGGTTCTTATCGCAAAACACCACTGCGCAAATATTTATTAGCTTTACTCTGTAAGAAATGTGAATATAGAATTATGTTACTAAAGTTCATTAGTTATTCTAGAAATAAAATATACAATGTTATATAAGAATTATACAAGTTACAAGTTTACATTATATATAGCACAAAAATCAAATCAAACTAGACGATTCTTGTTTATAAAATATAAATGTTTGAACTATATTCGATGTTTAGCTTCATTATGTGACTGTTAAATTGGACTCGGCCCGATCCAACTTGGCACTTTAACTAATTGGTTGGATTTATTGATTGTTTAGTGTTAACTAAATCAAAGAATCATCTTGATTTTTTGTTTAGATCTGCCATCGTATGAGAGTAGTTTAACTCCTTATGGTAGAAAACCGATACACATAGCTTACTATTGTAATATAGCGTATATTAGTTACTTTAGGGGGTTAGTTGATCTTTTGCTCATTATAGCCAAATAGAAACTATGAGGGTGTTTTGGCATGCCTTGCAAGGCAAGCAGTCGACTTCCATTAGGACTATGAAAAAGTCGGTTTCCTTGATTGGTTAATAACGGAATTCCCGGCCCCCTCATTTTATAATCTTTATAAAAGGGTTTTTTTTTTGGGGGGGGGGGGGCTTATTTGATTAATATAAGATACGTTTTGGTCAAGTCATGTGCAATTCTTCTTTAGTTGAGTTTCGGGTGTGCAAGTGTATGTCAATTAACTTTACGAGTTCGGTATTAATTCCACATGTTTGCTTCCGGGTTGTTGATCGTAAGTTCAACACTTACCTTCTCCAGGAAGCTTAATTCCACATATTTATTAATCTTTTATTTGATGAATAAAAGATACGTTTGGGTCAAGTCATGTGCAATTCTTCTTTGGTTGAGTTTCGGGTGTGCAACTGTATGTCAATTCACTTTACGAGTTCAGTATTAATTCCACATATTTGCTTCCGGGTTGTTGATCGTAAGTTCAACACTTACCTTCTCTAGGAAGCTTATACCGAGTCGTCCTTTCTGCATGTTGAACCAAACCTTAACAATTGTGTCTTTAAGAGCATTGAGTTTCATGGTATGCAAAACACATTTTTTCACTTATATTTTAGCTAAACAATTTCCTTTTAACAAATGCAATCGCTCACACACCCCAACAAACACAGTCCCTTATAATACAAGTCAAACACCCTACGTAGGACCCACAAAAACCCCTCAGCCGTAAATAAAAATACACACAAGGCAAGCTATAATGCAAGCCGCAAGCCATTGGCTTGACATACGCTATAGCAAGCCCAATGGTGCGCTCAACAGTGTTGTGGCACTGAATTGGTGCGCGCAAAACAAAATGACAGAAGAGGCCTTGTTACCATACTGTGTGCTCTAAGGCCTAAGACAACTTAACCGATCAACATGCATTTTAGTGTTTTGAATATGTTGATGATACTAGTTTTTAGTGTATAATGGTAATATATATACAATGAATCTCAACACACAAACATCCTGTCATAGCAAATGAGTGTATAATATAACAATTTCTCACAACTCACTCCTTCTTTTACTTGATCTTATATCACGTGTGTTTTTATTTTTAGGTTCCATCGGTGCCAAGAATGTGTTGGCGCCAAATTTTATAAAAGAACTCTAAGAATCCATGTCGAGATTTTTTGAAAGACTTTTAGTGTCACCATTTTGTGCATTAGCATGCATACATTCTATAAGGGCTGAGCATTGAAGACCCCAAAACCGACCAGACCGACCGAACCAAGGATCAGCGGTCAGGTCTCGGTCCCAAATTTTTTCTTATTTCGGTCTCGGTCCCATATTACGTACAAACCCGGACCGGACCGGGCCTCGGTCCGTGATTCTGGTCTAATTCAGTCTCTGTCCAGTCCGGTCTTTGCCGGTCCGGTCCGGTCTTAGAGCGATGTTCAGCCCTACATTCTACGCATCATCATGTGTACCATAATGTGAAAGTCATATTTCACGAAGCGTGCGTGCGACTGAAATGTTAAGTGTTGAGACAAATTCACAACATTGTCGCCCCTTTTTGCCATCCCCCACTTGCTTTCGCAGATGAAGTTACTAATAATAATTCGATGATTGTCAAAAATATGTTACCCATTTACTCACGGATATGGTAGTCAGCTAACAAAACAATATCTAGTGATATAATCATGAGTAAGTGGGCAACACATTTTCACCAACCATCGATTAGTACCTATTTTAATAGATATTTCGTTTATAGATACCATGTAGGAAAATTATGTGATATGTGAATGGTTTATAACGAGGATATTAATCTCAATGGTGTAATCACTATCGGATTAATATATTTCGACCCTATATGCCTCACGTTCATGAAATCCTTAACCGGATAAGACAAATTGGCAATTGAAATATAAGGCACGAGAAATCAATAAAAAATGTTAGAGTATTGCTTTTGCTATGTTCTGTAAATGAGACCAAATTGTGGTTATAACCACCGACTGAATTTAGTTATTTTTGGTTATTCCCCAACCATCACAATGGTTAGTAAAAGAGACACCTATTGGGTTTTGGTGGGAAACTATGTTAACAACAATTAGTAAAAATGTTTAGGTATTGTAAAAGGGAGGTGATTTGCATACTCATATTTTCGATTTGCACACTCAATGTACAAGTATTTAAAGCAGAATATAAGTATGGTACAATTGTCTGATACACTGATTAAAGTGTCCCAATCAAAAATAGAAGTGTGCAAATCAATTTCATTGTAAAAGGGATCTGCCCCTTGACCCCCAACCATCACAATGATTAGTAATAGCAAGGGGCTCTGCCCCTTGACCCCATGAGGGTCCCTTGACCGCAATTAAAGGCGCGACCCCTTGACCTCGCGTTTTGTCGTGGCGGTATCAAACTAATTATGACGAGTGTGTACTTCAAAACTCTTTACCCGTTCTGAGCTAAACTTGTATAAGGACATTAGTCTTAAATAAAACACATCACCTAAAATAATTGATAACAGTAAAATTACCAACTGACCAAAATATAAAGATTGGTGTGAATGGAAAGTCGTGGATGTACTCTCATAGTCTCATGTAACATTAGACTCATGAAGGCCCCTTTCATCATCAGTATAATAATCGTTTAAGGCCTACTTTCATAAAGTAATTTCTTAGTTTTGGGTTTAAGTGATTCAAATAGCTTTTCTTATAAATGGATTATGCATATGTCAAATGAAATGAATATGTGAAGTTATGTAGTTTTAGTTCATAGTGCTTTCTTATGTCAGAGAAGAATCGTATGTGTTATATGTTTGCTATAAACATTTTTAAAAAATATCAAACTCTTCTCCTACACACTCAAGTAACCAAAATGACATTAATTTATCCCATTGCCCGTTTTGTTACAAGAGACAACTTAATAAACACAACCACAAATATTTATAAGAAAACTTAATAAACAAAACCACTAAAATTTAATCTAAATAGATCGTTTGTTCCATCATATCCTTATAAATATTCTAGAATCTTACTCATAAAACATAACAAATGAAGAATCAAAAAGAAAGGTGAGGCGATAACTAAACAATATAAGTTGGCAAGAAGGTAAATACATAATTACTTATGTTTTACCACTATAATATGAAGACTATGTCAATCATCGGCAAAATAGTAAATGATTACGAAACATTTGCATTTGTCATGAAATTGGTTACGTAAAAAGTAAATTGTGTTTGGAGAAAATGCAGTTTATCCGTAAAATAGATAACAAGTACACGTAAAAGTAAGATAGTAAATGTAGGTAAGAGAGGTAGGGGTATAATAGTACTAGTTAGTGATATGTTATTAGTATCTAGGGATTTTGAGAACCTTGTGTTATTTTCACAATATAGGCCTCTCAAATAACACCAAAGATTTAATGTATATAAAACTCGTTAAAAAAAATGCATGTGAAAAAAACCATAGTAAAAGGCAAGCATCCGAAAACAATAGAACGAATGTATAATATGTCTCTATTAATCACATTTTATGTGTAAGAACGACCGAACCAATTTAAAAGTTCGTAATAGAAAATGTGTAGAGAGAAGATCACTTAAATAAGAGTTAAAAATTGGACTATATTAAACAACTTTCTCAACCTTAGGCTGAAAGTGTAACTGTTGTGAATCCATTTGTACTTGTCCAGGGATAGAAATAAAAAAAGTAGGATAAAAGCGTAATATCCATAAACCTTTGGATTCAAAGTAAACATTACCTTGGATATCATCTTGCTGCACCAACATGTCATGTTTTCTTTTTTTCTTTTTTTTTTCAGTCATTCAAAATTAATATACCTTTCACTCATAACGTCAAAGTTTTATTCATAGTATCTTTTCATCACTTTTACCCCATTTACCGAATTAAACATGCCTTGCATCAAAAAATCGGGTGCCTAAAAAATTTTGGGGGCTTTATGCGGTTGTGCACTCTACACACCCTAAAATCTGACCATGTTAGTGTCCCTTAAAATGATTGCAATAACTATCTTATTTTTTTATTATTATTCTTATTTTTAATAATTTTGTATTTAAAATATTGAATACAAAATATAAAGTTTGATAAGTCAAACATATTAAAACACAAAAAATAATAATGGTGGATAAAACTATCAAAAAATGTGGAACACAAAATATAATTATTAACAAGTTAAAAATAGTAAAAATAAATAAATAAATAAATAAAAAAAAAAAAAAAAGGCATACAACAAATAATAATAATAGTAATAAATTGTCTCGTCCCATCAATAAAGTGGGTAATAGGTGTTAGGAGGGGTAAAAGGTACCAATACTGCCCAATAAGCTATCTCAGCGCGTGGCGTGTTATTTACCCATGTCATTGTGTTTTATAAAAACATATACAAAGCATTTACTCTTTAAGGGCATGCTTGGTAGAGGGTTATAAGAGGTAAGAAATGAGAAAGGTAATGAAAAAAGATGTTTGCTAGAGTATAATGCAATGATGTATTACCCAATAGTGGGCAATGAGTCATTACCCAATAAATTGAGAGGAATCTTTTTTTTTCCCTTACCTTTCCTCACTATTATCATTGTCTTTTCCTTTCCCTTTCATGAATTTGAACCAAGCACACCCTAATATTTTTAATGCATTATTAATTAAGCCATTAGCTTAAATGCTAATATCCATTATCAATCTATTATTAAACTTTATTTCTAACACAATATTAAATTTTCAACCACTTAATCTTTCTCGCATTAATCTTCTAATAAACTTTTCTTAACCTTTTGATCCGATGCGGTAACCCTTTTTAAAGTCATCTTACTTCATTTTATTTTATTTTAACCTTAGCATTTTATTTGAGAGGTGATTTGCACAATTTAAATTTTGATTGACACGCTTAATTTCATGTTTTAAATAGTTGTACATAGGTTACAAGATGCTTACTATACTTGTATGTGTCAATCAAATATATATTGAAGAAATATGCAAATCACTACTCTTTTATTTTAGTGATGGACTTGTGGCAGTTCAAAAAGTTTGATTAAAAATGAATGTCTACCAACTAAAATTACAAGCTCAATTTTCTCATCAAAATTTTACAAAGAAATGTGACCTAGTGGTAACATATTTGTGACGCCTATCACTGCTTTGTTCTTTTGACTTTTGAGACAAAACGGACTATTAATCATTGAGACACCGACTTGCATTGATGATCGATCAAACGTCTTCTATTGTCATCCGCTCTACTTCATTACTACAAGGGTATACGTTCTCCGCAATTAATGTTGCTCGATAACTTTCCACCATATGATATAATACTTAGAACCCAGAACGTTCAGGTTATATTCCTCGACTTTGGTGTTGCTAATGCATGGCTACATTGGATTCTAAGAATTTGAAACACACTACAACAGGATGGCATACTCCGATCCCCAAGTTAACCTCATACAATTAGATTAGGGATGAGCACGTTATCCTACTGGTATCGAATGATACCGATTTTTGTTCTACCGAATTTTTTTTTGGGTGTTTTTGGCCTTCTGAATACCATACCGTATAGGTTTTTCGTAGCCTGTACCGTAACGAAGTTTTCAAGGAAAAGGTTTTATCACTTTTATGCGACAATTGGTTTGCACTCTCATTCAATTACAGTGTATACTGTATAAAGTCATCAAACATTGATTTATTACTTAAAAATCAGTTCCAGATTGTTTTTATATATGGCTTATTTGTAATTTGATTTAGGAGGGTAACAAATTTAAATCAATATACAATACAATTAGATCGATTGTATGCAACGATATTGTTATATAAATCTTTTTGTTTGGTTATTTATTTTCGTTTTCGTGGCTGGTCTGTAGTTATATTGCCATCGGCTTCGGTTCCTAAGTTTACTTTGGTTCAATTGACTCTTGTAACCTTTTTTGAGCTTGACGGTTTTTTTATTTTATTTGACGTAGTGACTCAAAAATGTCACAACATATAATATATTGGAATGACTTTCAACTTCGACTTACAAGTAATGTCGTACTCCATGTGTTTGTTGGGTGCATGACATTGTCTTATGGTTATGTGTTTAGTCTGTTTGACTCAGGAGTTAGTATATATTTCAGTTACCACCCGGCCGTTTCGTGGATTTCAGTGGTCCCGTGCTATTACCACAAAGAGGCCCTCAAACACACACATAATATACATATGCATAAGTAGTGCATGAATTAATTAAGCTTGAGTCTCGTATTGTGTTCATATATATAATGAAAGTGCATGAAATTTGGTGGCCCTCATCAAGCGGTGGCCCTGTGCAATCGCACCTCTTGCACTCCCCTAACCGGCTCTGGTTAGCACTAGTGGTTATGGTATTATTCGGCAATCTTGATATTTTTTCGGTATTTTGTAACAAATATACCGAACTTTTTTCACAAATAAACACTATACCAGTATACCCGATAAGTTTTCGGTATATCCTTTACGGTATGGTATCAATACGTACAGTGCGGTATTGGGGTAGATGTTCATCCCTAAAATAGATTATCTCCAACCAAATTTCATTTTTTAATATTCAAATATATACGGAATAAAATAGCATCTTTTATGAATATTTCCAAAAATTTTCATTGCCAATATAAAGTTAATATTAAATGAAATACAATTAAAATGCGAAGGGTGAGAATAAACAATAACTACATTTCGGATCGCGTCTGAAATATAGATGTCTGTATCTCCTTTTAAATGTATCCCTACTTTTCTCCTCCAGTTTATTCTCTTTGGTTCTCAATAAACATCAAAATTAATATATAGTTACATAGGATTAATCTAAAACCAATTTTTAATAGGCTAAGCCAACAAATACATAAGTGGGCTTATAACAAATATCAACTAACAACAAGGTGATTTATTCACTGCCTAACATGATATCATAGACAACTTAATGAAGAATTGATATTTATCACTTATCAGGGAGAGTAAGAATGGAGCAACCTCTTTTCTAAGTTTGTAAATTAATTAAGAAGTCTATTGAATTAATCTATAATCAAAGTTTAAATTCACAAATATGAATACTTCATTTTAAATCGAACGTTTTACTTTCATGATCAAATCATTACACAACTACTTTTTGGATAGACCACCAAAATTTTCACAAACCAACATTACAGAAAAACAAATTCTGAGTAAATAAAAGGGAAATAATTAAAAAAATTAAGATAAATTATTTAATGATTTATAATTGTGTTAAATCTATGATAAAAATGTTTTGTTTTAAGTTTACACTATTTACTTATTAAGATAATTTAGTACCACCACCACTTCCATTTGCAAAGGACATGAGTTTAAATAAGTATCTGCGTGCGTAGCGCGTGTGGGGTTCAAATAAGCACTTTTAACCCTTACCATTTAAGCGGGAAAAGCCGTTCTGACCATTTCATCATTTCATTTGTATATAACACAATTCATTTCACATTTATAAGCGGTTTTGATTTTATAATTCTCTCTTGTAATAAACTTCACAAGTCGGTAAGCCATAACAAATCCCATTAACTAATTCTTGAGCTCAATTCTTATTTGAATCTCGTTGATTCTGTAGAGTGTATCAAGCGGTATCAAGCGGTCAATTCGGCATCTTATCCCATAAACCTATTGAGTTTGATAGTCGCGATCAAATTCAGCCAAAATACATTCGTTTCCCTATCACAAATCGTTACCCTTGTTAATTCTTATTCGTTTTCTTAGCCAAAACACGTTTTCCGTCGGCTAGTACATTATTTATTATTTAAAAAAGTATTATACTTGCCATTTCCTCTTACGGGTAATAGGGGCAAAAATGTCCATTGTTAATGAAAATACACTAAAGAGGATTAATTTGAAAGTATATTACCTCGAAATAAAAAATTTTGTTCATTCTGCTGAAGAAGAAAGTGTGGTAAGTTTAATCTTTTTAAACATTACCCTAAATAAAACAAGTCGACTCGTATAATAATAACTCTTCAAATCTTTTATATCCGAGTATTACTCTATGATATATCTAAGCTTAGCTCATTTTCATGAAGGTAGACAATGTATTTTTTTTAAAGGTAAGTAAATAGTTTTGCTAACTTTGAGTAACAATTTTTTAGTGTGTTAAATTAGTATTTCATTTATTCAAATAAGGGAAACTGAATACAGGGAACGGTGAACAGATGTATCAGTAATTTACCTTTTATTTGACATGAGAATAGACCGAAAAAGTTGAGACCTAAACATATACGATAACTTGTACAGTAGGGTGGTAGCTTGAAAATCCTACTTTGTTCAACTTTTCAATAAATGTTTACTGGTACCTTAAATTAAAAGTGGATATATATGACAGATTTCAATTGAATACCCTGCAAGGTGAGGGTTTGAATTAACTTGCTTTTTTACGGGCTTATTCATTTCTTTAAAATCTAAAAAACTGGTACTATATTTTTTTCTTATTCGTGTTTAACCAAGTTGTGTTTGTGTGATGTTTTTAATGATAAATTGATAACAGTTTTGTTTGTGTGATGAGTTTAGGGATAAACTGATAATAGGTATGTTTGTGTGATCTATTTAGCGATAAACTTTTCGGAATTTTAGTGGTTAATTGGTTTGTCACTTTGTTGGTAGAAGTGGATACTAATGTGGCCTCAATGTATCACCCGACTACACCATCTTTATCACTCATATAGAATTGCATTTTAGAACTTTACTTTTTTTAAGAAGTACTAGGCGAGTACCCGTGCATAACAACGGAATTTTCTAGCAGCAAACATTTATAGTTGCGATATTGTAGTAATTGTTTCGTTTAACGTTTAAACATGAACGTGAAAATTCATATTTCAAAAAATTCAAATTTGGATATATTTCACAATTCAACAATTCATATATAAAATTTACCAAGAATACGTCTAGTAATTTCATAAAATTTTACCCCATAATTTACATCATTACAACATTTAACTACGCTATACTAATAATATTATAACAAATTTCACCAATAAATAGGTTTACATAAAAAAAAAATAATAAAAAATAAAATATATATATTATAACAAAATTTACATAAACTTTATAGCAA
This sequence comes from Chrysanthemum lavandulifolium, assembly GCA_022545495.1. NCBI lineage: Eukaryota > Viridiplantae > Streptophyta > Magnoliopsida > Asterales > Asteraceae > Chrysanthemum > Chrysanthemum lavandulifolium. The sequence goes on along the minus strand of CM040244.1, from coordinate 56,290,627 downwards.
CAATATACATCAATTTATATAAACTTTAGGCCTAAATTACACAAACTAAGAAAAACTATTACACAACAAACTCAAAAAATATGCACTTTCACGGTGACAACGACATAATCCGTAGCGAGTGATGTGGGAAACTCGAGCGACCATATCAGTAATTCGGCAAAATTTACCTAATAAATTTAAACCAACAACTTTAGAACACAAATTATATAACAAAATTTATACAATAACGATTATAACAAATATTAACAACTTAAGAATAAAGCATAATATTTCCGGTGATAGCAACGAGGCGGCAATAGCAACTCTTTCCGTGACGGAGGCAATGGCGATTTTTCGGCGAAATATCGGTGAGCAAGCGGTAAGAGGCGGCACTACCAAAAAATACCAAAAATGTTAATATACCTAAAAAAAAAAAAAAAAAAAAAAACTTCAAAACTCATAGATCTATTAAAAAACAAAAAAAATACCTCAAAACTTGCAAAACTCTTTTGGTGGTCGTGGGTCATGATGGTTCCTCTCGGTGGTAGTGATACTGTGGTGGTGGGATGACGGTGGAGATGGATTTCGGTGGTGAGTTGGTTTCTGTAGTGGTGGCGTCCAGTAATGGTGTATTGACAGTATAAGAGATGAGAGGGTTTTTTTTAGTTGTAAGATGAGATTATTTGTGTGTGTGTTTTTTTAGAGTGTGATTTAATTTTTTAATTCCTACATTTCCTTGATCTCCAGACCAGTTTTGTAAAGTTTTTAAAGTGTTTTAAAGAGTCGGCATATACAGATTCAAAAGTTAGCCGATTTTAAAGAGTTGACAAATATAGATTTTTTTAATTTCAAGAATTCAATACTTTCCTTAATTAAAATTAAGTTTTCACATTGAGTAATTTAAATTTCAAGTTGTATTTAAATGTTTGACCAAGATTCAAGATTTCACTTTCAAGTTTGACTATACACCTATTATATGTAGTTAAGATATGAATACTATGAATCTAATTTTAATCCTCGCAAGGAGGGTGGGGAAAGCGTGTTGACAGAATGACAATTAACTGGGTAGAGGGGAAGGTGTCATAACAAGCCATCATCACTTCATCAGTGCCACCTCAGCGCCATATCAGCATCCCACTTCTCCACATTAACCACAACAACCCCCGCACTCATAACAAACCACCCTCTTCATTTGGGGCCCACCACTACCACTTTATTTTTTTTATTCAATTTTCCAAATAAACTAAATTCATTTCATTCAAAATAAAAATATAATACATAACTTAATAATAAGAAAGAAAAAAAAATACTAATAAAAACGATACGAAAAGAAAAAAAAACAACATGAGTAAAAAAAAATACAACACATACTAATAATACGAAACCTAGTCATCTCTTTGGTGATATTTCTTGATTAGACCTTCCTGCCTCTTGCGGATGATTTCTGCTTTTACCGGTTCAGGATTCAAATTCGGATCTATCATTAGAGAATCCATCTCGATCTTCTCTTGGAGAGCTTTTTCCTTCTCCCGCCTCGCCTCGTAACAAGCCCTTTGAGCGTCGGATTTTTGAGCATATATTTCGGATATATGTCCCGAAAAAGTACTCGATTGACTTCCACGAGCTCACGGCTTTCGGCGTTGAAGTCGACTTACATTTCTTTTGGCTCGTTTGCCTCCATCTCTTCGGGACGAGCTCGTCTGTCGGCCCGAATATATCCTCGAGACATGTAATGTCAATGGGATCTTGACATCCCACTGGGATAATTTTTCAAAACCTCCCAACATTTTCATACACAAACTCCTTCCCACCATAACATTTGCAAAGCTAACTTTGGCATTCTCGACATGATCGTGGTCATTTCACCACTGACCTTTGAAGATGTTTGTAAATAGCGTAGAACTTCTCGTGATATTGTTGGTTAAGAAAGAATTCTTGTGGAGACGGGTTGGAATTTGTCGAGGAGAGGGTAGCGGGTTTGAAGAACCCCGTATTGTGGTGGGTTTGAGTTAAGTAAGTTTGTGAAGTACCCTTCGTCATTTGGGTTTTGAAACATTGTGAGATTTTTTTTTGAATAAATGTATAGAGAGTTTAGGAAGATGTAGGAGATGAAGATGATAAAAATGGTGGAGAAGAATGTTATTTATAGGGGTGGTGGGTTTTTTAAAAAAATAAATAAATAAACTTTTTATTATATCCGTTTAATAACGGATATATATCCGTTACACCACTTTTTCGAACCTTGCTTCGTCGTCAAACAGCGACCCTTTCCACAATGAGCCACGGCGAACATCGCGGTGTGGCGGCGAAGGACGACGAGTCCACGTGGGACCACGGCGAGGCACGATCCTTCCACACCTTCCCTCTTGGTAACTCGAGTTTTATCGGATGGGTTATCTTCTTGTTTTGGTCGGTAGTATCAACTTATGTCCATTTATTTCTTACTTCTTGTTATATATTGTTTTACATGTGTTGAAGTATTAGGCGTATTTACCTTTCAAAACAAATAAAAACAAACTTCACTCACATAATTTATATTTAACAGTCATCACGCCACCCATTTACAAGAGTATTAGAGGGCTCGGTATTGCATAACGATTCTTTATCATTTTTTTTTTGTTTTTTATAACTATTTTAAATGTAAAATTAATAAAAGTTGCAAGTCTCAAGAATCTATAAATTTGGTTATACGAGAGAGGACGGTTTTTCAATTGAAATGTTACGTGCAAAAAGGTTGATGTAACGAGCTATAACATTGCTCACATAGAGTGCACACTTAGATTGTTCGTAATATAGTCAATGACCATGCATCGTCACCCCCAATCACACGTTAAACCCCATTACACCCCTTAAATCAAGCGTGAAAGCTGGGTTTTGAAGAAGGTTCGATCATTGACCAAATGAAATTTTAGTTAGTGTGTGTGGTAGTGGTATTATGTGTATGTTTAAATGTGTTATGTTTGTTTGGTCACTATTACATCTCGGCTCTTTGATGGTTGATTTTGTGAAGGAGTATGTTAATGTGAAACTGATGTGACAATAAAATGTTTGATTATCATTACTCTCATTGGTATGAGTATCCACACCTCTCAAATCCAACAAGTTATTGTTTAACAAATGCCCTTAGTTTAGTTTAGATAACTAGATAATGAAACTTTATGGTCATTGACTTAATTTCTAACGAGCTATATATATATATATATTTAACGACATATTTTATAAACTAGCAAGAGGCTAGAAAGAACATTACAAGACAATCAAATAAGGGTTTTTCAACCAATACTTCCAAGAAAAAGAGAACCCAACAAATAAAAGCAAACTTTACTAGCTTGTTAGAAATTAGAATTTTAAATCATTTTCTTGTATGTAATGTCAATGTCATTTCTTCCCCTTCGTCAATCCCAGGATTCACAGATACTCCATCCGTCTCAAAATAATTGTCCATATTTTCTTTTATGAATGTCTCAAATTAATTGTTCATTGCCAAAAAAGGAAATATATGTGTTATCAAATTCCTTTACTACCCTTGGACCAATAAAGACATTAACAAGCAATTAAAGTACAACTAATACATTGATAAACATAAACAAAAGATTTTATTACAAATCCATTAGTACATGAAATCTTAGATATATGTAATCCTACTTTTACAAAAAGCCTAATGCTACCAAGTCCGATTGCTACACTAACTAATGTTTCATTTTTTCCCCCCGATACTATGCATAGACAAAACTAATGTTTCATTTTTTCCCAATGCTACTACCAAAAAAGTCCACCGCAATTACTACTATGCATAAACGAATTACACAAAATAATGTTTCACTTTTTTCTTACTGATCCAAATAAGAAACAACATCTTCTATGAGGTCTTGATCACAATCAATTTGCAACGGTAAGTTACCTTCTAGTGCCAACCTACCTTTACCAATATGCGGTGTTTGGTAATTGTTGCCACCCCGAACTTTCATGATTTCTTTCATACATGTTTGTAGAGTTAAAAAACCTTGTTAAGTTCATGGGATTGCATTCTTTCAAATGATGTTTCAACCGCACCGACAAGCTCATCGATTGTGCCCAATGATTCTTGTTCTTGAAGTGATTGGATAGCTCGAAAAAATCCAAGATCTAATACATTTAAATCCGGACTATTTGGAGGTTGAAAATGAAGTCGAATATCAAACCCATCTCGAGATGATGCTTCAAGAAACTCGCTATCGTTAACATTAATATGGGGTTTCGCATTGTCTTGTTGAATATATATTGGACCCTCGTGACCTTGTGGCCATTTAGCTCTAATAGCCGGTAATACTTTGTCTATCAACCATTTCCTTGTTACATCTTTAGTTACCGATAAAATAGGTTTTGTCTCTAATGTTCCCGCAACACGATTCTTACTTGAACGCTTAGCGGGTTCTAATGTTGTAAGCGGGAAATACCTATCTTTCCATAAAACACTTCATTGCCAAATTCATCAAACCGTGGTCGTGCAACCGCGGCTAGAAACATGATTTTGGTGATAAACGCTTTGCTTTTACATGTTCTTAATGGTTCATCTTCGCCGGGAGCTAGATAATAACGTTTCGATGGTCTTGACATATAAAACCATTCTTCATCAATGTGAACAACATTAAACATATCATGAAACTTGGGACTCGAACTTGACAATGAATGATTAATCATTGATAAACAAAATCTTAACCTCGCTTTTTATTCTCGGAAGTGAGAGTCGGATGGCACTTGTGTGTGGTCTAAGTGCACCTTCTTTATTTCGTCTATGCATAGTTGCTCTTGAAACATCCATTAAACTTGCAAGAGACCGAATATTGGTTCGACACCTTAATGGAATCACGAAACTAGATTTATATCGATTTGTTTCCTTTTTTGTCCAACAACATTTGGCATTTTCGAAGATAAATAAACCGTTGATCCTTGCTCGACTTGATGTTTAGCTTTGTGCCAAATCCGACTCACGGTACGCTCGCATACCCCAAATTCTCTTGCCACAATACTTATGGTTCCAATTTTTAATACTCCATTGACACTTTTTTGCCATAAAGATTGGTATATACCATTACGTTGGACTTCGATAGTGTTTTTTAGTGAATGCATTTGTTAAATGCTCCATTTAGCAGTATCAATACTACTGTAAAATGTAAAGCAATTTAAATGAGTGTTGATAATTTAAATAATGAAGAGGTATATGAGTAGTATTAATTGTCATTTCTTGGATGGATACAAATTTTGTAGTGTGCAAATGGATACTTGGCGCCATCAGTTTCTTTAAAAATGATATTCAAATTTTAAATTTATTGGTGGGAAATTTATTTGGTGGTAAAATATTTAGTATTGATAATTAAAAGGATATAAGTGTCATTTTATAATAAAATACTACTCATTAGTGGGATTTTCTTAAACTCCATGTTTTTGTCTCTTGACAATTATTTTGAGATGGATGGAGTACCATTTTACTCAATTTTCCAAAGATAATTGATTTTCTACAAACTCTCAAAACATAAGTTAGCTGGTTTTCCAAATGCAAAGAGTTCAATTTTTAGCGATGTTACTTTTTTAAACAAGGTGCATCCCTATAGTTATTGTCATAAGCAAAGTGCAACATAATAAACCCGGACGCAAAATGTAACCTCTTCTTTGTCACAGCACATTTGAAGAGCCTCAGATATAAGACCAAAAAGAAATTGTACAAAGCTAGATAGTTCAGTCATTTTTAAAAGGGTTAATGGTCTGAAAAATACATGAATTTGCCACATTTTACTATTGTAACAATAAACTCTTAATTTTCCTATTAAAACTAAAAAAAGTTTCTTAATGACCCTTATTCTAACCAAATTGCTTACGTGGCACCCTTAATCCGTTTTTTTACTTGGTTAATTGTCTCCTTCCCGTTTTAAGAGTTGAGGGGTCTGTTTTGCCAGCATTCGAAACTAATTAAACATTAATTAAACAACCAACCAACCAAACCATGAGTCGACCCTGAAGGAGACTAAGCAAGTCAATTTGAAGATAATGCTACACAAGGATGTTGCTTAAAAACCTGAGTGATACCTTTCCACGCTAGAGATGCATCGCACATGAGCCAGGGAAAATTCTGGAATAAATAAAAAACAAACACTCAATATTCAGACCCAATTGAACAAAATTATGTTGTGTCTTGACTTTAGAAGTAAGTTAAAACAGCTGGTGAAGCACTATCACAGAGATCTTAACACCTATCAAACATTATTCAATCATAGAAACGCACCCCAAGTTTCATTACCACATAACTAAATTACCATTTATCACATATGAGGACTAGCAACCAGATAATTTTAATTGCCTACCATACTCAAAGAAACGAGTAAAACAGCCACAATAATGACTGTTGGTTTATGGATATATTTAATATGTGTATGACCGGATTCGAACTCGAGACTACGGTATTTTACACTTTACGTATGAGACTCGATGTTTAAATAATTAATATTAAAAATTATGTTTAATTATTAAATTCACAATAAACGACTAAACGAGCGATAAGTGCTTATCGGAAGTGACTATCAGTTGTTAAATGTCAACGGGATATGAAAAAAAGTAAACAAGCCAATAGAAGGTTTTAGGAACCCTCTTTTGGGCTTGTTTTTGGCTGACACTATGGAATCCCACATCGGAAACCATAGTAATTGTGACATCTACCATAAGGCTATAAATACATCCCCATGTATTCATCTTTTGGTACACTTGATTTCATTAGAAGGCCAAACTTCTTCTTTTCTTCCCTCTTGTTCTTAGGTCGACAAGTGAAACCTCATGTAAAGGATTTCTGGTGACCTTGAGCATAACAAAGGTGCTTGGTTATTCTATTGTGATGAAGAACTAGCGTTCGCATCGAATCGCTAATAATGCGTGTGTACAAAACATGGTGTAACACACTCAATGTTGCAAGAATCGTGAAAGTCGGGCGGTGACCACCCCGCAACAAGTAATCGGTCAAGTCGGGATTAATCGGTGATTAATCGGATTGGCATTTCGGCAATTTTTGGTTTCGGAGACCAAACTAAAATCTTAACCCATTTCAAGCACGCAATGTTTCCAAATTAAACCTCAATAAAAGGCTCTAATTCGATAATGATGCCCATTGTCGTTATAATTAAAATATCGATCCCCAAATTAAGTAGAATGCCTAAATTATTTTATTTTTTAAATGAACGATTTGCCGATTAATTTTTGACCGATTTGGCGATTTTGACCGATTCGGCGATTTGAAAGCGCTTAGTGTCGATTTTTTAGGCGATTTTTCGACCGATTTTCAAAATCGACAAGGTACTCGGCTGATTAACGATTAATATTAACGAGTTGACCGATTTTGCAACATTGAACACACTATTGTTACATCAATTGGTTTGAATTGAAAAGCGGTAAAGGTCAATTGTTAAACCACATAAACCCTAATTAGGGTTCTTGATTGAAGAAGTTCTTGCTATTTGAAAAAGGTATGTTACGCATTTATGTTTTCGTTAATTAATTGCTATTATGTTCTTAGTGTACTATGTGTATCATACATGTTATTATTTTATATCATGTTTCTTTACCTCAACAGTGACATCACGAGCCGTTATAATGAGTGATTAATTACTGAAACGCATAAAAAAATAAATTGTATTGTGTTATTAATTGTATGCTTAGATCTAGGGTTTGCAAAACCTAAACCATAATTTTTTTGGGGTGGCGTTTTTTATGCCCTAATTAGAGTTTTGTAAACATTATTTTTAATTGGATTAGAAAACCCTAGGTTGCATGCAATTTTATGTGTATTAAATTGCGTAACTCTTATTTAATTGCATTAATTATTAAGTTTAATTTATGTCCATGATAAAAACATGCATGTTTTGTCATAGATCTGCTTTTATTGTATGCTTTAATTGGTTAAGTGATATACACTAATTTTTATATATCTAAAATTGGGAAAAACCTTAATCATAATTATTAATAACTCAATTATGTGCTATGTGGTATGTGTTTAATTTTGACTTACGCAATCAATGAATCGATGCATGTGGCTCACCTTGTACATAGATGAAAACGGGTGAAAGTCTTAATTAGACATATACATATTGACAGATCTAGAATTGGTTATTAATATGATTTATCAAAAGGTTTGCATATGGCTATTTGATATGCATGATTAATTGTTAAGTTATATATTCATTGTTCATGTATTTTTTTTTAAATACTTGCTTGTTTGTTATATGTGACAATGGTATTTTTATAAGAAAAATATATTGATCTGAACAACGGTGAAACATGTGTTTTTTAAGCATAATAGTCATAAACGTTTAATTGATTGATGTTTATGCACAAAATAGTTAGAACGGTGCACCCATTAATGACAAACTATAAGATGGGTATAAGTTTGGTACGCATTAAAGTGTGACCTTAAAGAAGATGGTATATAATATGCTTCGCGCTGACCTAATTCTCCGCTCGTTTGTGCGTCTTAATGGAGTTACCAAGTATTCCTATATAATGTGCATAATATCTTAAGGGTGAACTGACCTTAAATTCTACGCGCCACTTACGTGGTAATTATCCGAATAACTTGGGTCTTATGACTCATGCAGCAGTAGGATATAGTGGTAATTAAAGGTAATTCTTTAATTGGTGTAACCAATACCTCGATTAAAGTTTGATGATTAAAAGCTTAAACATTAAAACAAGGATATAACTGTTTTAATAAAACCTTATGCTACAAAGATAAATGCATGGCATCTTTGTACATATTTGTTGGGAATTAAGGTAATCTAAGTTGATTATCCAATGAAGCACAAACTCTCTGATTTAGAAGGTTCGGTTGAAGAGATTACTAGAAGAAGAAGCGATCTTTAGAAGTTATACTTGATGAAATGATAAAGCGAGACAGTGTGTTCTTCTTTGAAAGTGGGAACCACGTGGGAGAGATAAGCTCGGTTTAGGTAAAAGTCGGTGCCGTATGTATAGGTTGGCGCCGTATTATGTAGAGCTTACTCGGAATAAACACGATGATTATCTAAACAAAATGATTAGTTGCATGCTTGTCTAGTTGCATGCTTAGTCTAGTGTAGTAGTAGGGCGTAAAATGTCAGCGCTTATTAGGGTTTCTTGCCTATATAAGAAACCATATTAGCTTGTAATAGATAAGCTTTTCTTAAGTTTCTCAAGTCTTGTATTCTATTTGAAACATAGGTTTCTATAATCAAAGATCCATAGAGGATCAAAAGTGTTCTTAGTTACTATAACTTGTATTTATTTTCCGCTACAATACCAAGTTGTAGAGATCTTCTATTAGTTTGCTTGTGATTACATAGGCAAAGCTAACGATCCCAGAGTGCTTAAGATCTATCAAGGTCTTTGTTTCTAACAAGTGGTATCGAGCCTCGGGAAAGTCTCTACGATACTAAGAACCAGTCTCACCCCATACAACCAAACATTCATTCACCATGCACGGATCGAGATCTTGAAAATGAAGCCACCAACACAAACAACACCAACACCACTTCCATCCATGCATTTCGGTCTCTCAAATAGCAATGGTAAATTTCCTTATTTGAAAAGGAAGAATATGAAATTTGGACTATGAAGATGGAAAAGCTGGATCTCAATATTGATTGGAATCATGGGAGGTAGTAAAGAAAGGAAATAGTCTAAAGAAGATGATTCACGAGAGATGGGAAGTTTATCATGGCTCCACCAAAAGCTATTTGAAGAAGTCTTGGCCATGCGAGAGAGAGCATAAAGTGAAGACTATTACGCTTGAGCCATACGAAGATCATCTATGTGATTTTCATCATATGGATGATGCTAAAGATATTTGGATGGCTCTCAAAGCAAGGTTTGGTGGAAATGAAGAATCAAAGAGAATGAGGAAGTCCATGCTTAGACAACAGTTTGGGACTTCAACATATCGGAAGAAGAAGGTATCCACAAGGGATCTGACGGGTTCCATAGGATCTTGAGTCGGTGAATCGGTTGAATGCTAAACCGGACAATGAAGATTGCAACTCAAAGTTCTTGAGGTCCTTGCCACCATCATGGTTGCATGTTAGCATTGCACTCAAGGCTAAGGAGGTGGACATGCTCACTTTGATGAGCTATACAACAGACTCGAGAACCCTTGAACCGGATGTCGGGACTCCTACCGTACATCTTCTTAACCATGCGACTTTTGTTGGGACCTCTCATTCCAACATGATGGTACAAGCTCCTAGCTCAACTATTTTCCATCATCTCCTAGTTCCAACTACTTTCCATCATCATCTTCAACTCCCCCGCACCACATAACCCTCGTCCCACTCCACCAAGTTCTCAAGCTAGGTCTAGTAGTGTGATGGAGGATGTTCTTCATTCGTTTGTTCTTGACTATGATACTCGGTATCTTGCATATGAAGACTTTGATCGGTGGACCCTCTTGAAATGGAGGAAATGAAGTGAAAATGCGGTGGCTTTCTTTGTCGGTGGACATCAAAAGGTTTGAAGAGAAATTTGGAAGGAAGTTTGTTTTCAAGGAAAGGAACCATTTCGCTTTGATAGGGAAAGTCGGTGCTACTCTTGTCATCGGATGGGGCATTTCTCTAGAGAATGCAAGGACGAGAAAGAATGGAGATGGAGCCAAATATCTTTCCTATCGGTGAAGCAATGAGGAGGCTGGAGCATGACTCTCCTCACCATGGATGAGCAGGTCAATGGACTACACATGAACACATTAATGAGGAAGCTCATAATCTTGACAAGGTTGGATTGCTTGCAAGGTGCACTTTGGATGAAAGGCATGATCGGTTTGCCTTAATGGGATTATCTCGGTACACAATTGTATTTTTGGTTTGTAGTCTTAGATACAATGAACTTAAGGAAGAATTTGATGCTATGAAACCTAAGTTTGATGCATGTTATATTGATAATGAAGCTCATAAACTAGCATTAAAAATAGTAGAAAGACAAAAGTATGGTTTCGGAAGAATCAAATTGCTTATGAAGAAAAGATAAAGGTTTCTGAGTTTGATCTAGAAGTTGCAAATAATTACTTAAAATGCGAGAAAGCTAAGGATGAAGTATGTCGAAAACCTAGAGCTTAAGGAAAAACTAGCTAAGGAAATAGCTATGCATAAAGAATGGTTGGTAAATGGAAACAAGTTAGCTAGTCAAATCTATAACGATCAAACAGTTACCTCGGCTTAGGACTAGGCTTTCAAAAGTATGTAGGAGTAGAAGCTAAATATGATGGTCGTAAATCCACACCGTGAGGTTAGCTAACTTTGTAAAGAAGGTGAATTACATGTTGTCCTGGACCTATTAGAGGTGAATTTATGCCCATAGACCTATCCATCTTTGTTGACTTTGATGGATCACATCACCTATATGGCAAAAGTCAAAGACTTGCGGACCACGATGCCTCATCTAATGATTTTGTCTCTTGCTCAGCGGTGACAATTCATCGGATCAAGGTCTACTTCCTATGAAAGTTGTGATTCAAATGAGAAGTCGACCCTGACTGAGCCAACACCCATCTGCACCCGGTCCACTTACAAGCCTTCTAGGAAGCTATTTGAGAATCCACTTCCAAGATAGTTTCTTACGAAGACTTGTCTTTTACATCTTTAAATAATCGATGTGTTAAAACAATTCCTTAAATATATCTGTTTCAAGTACTTACGCATGTAATCCAACATCTTCCTTTTGAATAAAACTTCTAAGAAGAAGACATGTTTTGTATGTGGCGATAAATTTCATTTGATTAAGGATTGTGATTTCTATGAACAAAGATTGGGTGCATGTGCTACTCTCGAGAAACACAAACCTAAGCGGACCAATGTTGCTAATATTCCACCTTATGTCCCCAATGGCAAAAGCCGACTCTCATTGGAGAGGTTCGGTTACGGACCTTTGACCAACCAACGAGCCCATTCTTTAAACATGACTATTGGCCTACATATGTTGACTCCATGTATCTTTGGGATGGGATATGGGAACCTTCTTTGTGAAGCCCTCGGTGAGTTGTTCTTGGACTAACAAGGGACCAAATTATCAATGGAGGACCAAGAACAATGGTGGATTCTCTAAAACCTCATGCCCTAAACACATGATCCACAAGGCGGGTTCAAGTCGATAATGACTTGAGCCTCCTCTGAATCTAGCTTGTTTGTATATATTTGTTTGTTGTTTGTAGGATCATCCCTTAAGCATAAGAATATTGGTATCGTTGATAGTGGTTGTTCGAAGCATGTGCAGGAGCAGGGATATGATGCACAATTTTGTCCCTATAGAAGGTGGAGGCAATGTAACTTTTGGAGGAAGTGATGGGAGTATCACGGGCAAGGCACCATAAAACACCTCATCGGATTTTGAAAATGTGTACTTTGTTAAGGAACTTGACATTTCAACTTGTTCTCTGTTTCACAAATCGTGACACTAAGAACAAAGTTCTCTTCGAGAATGAATGTCTTGTCTTTGTCTAAAGACTTCAAACTCCCGGAAGAAACTTCAATTCTCTTGAAGGTTCCTCGTACTCACAATTTATACACATTCAACCTTAATGAAGTTCAACGGTGGTGACCTCACTTGCTTGGTGGCTAAAGCATCTCTTGATGAGTCCACTAAATGGCATAGAAGAATGGCGCATGTGAACTTCAAGACCATTAACAAACTCTCAAAATGGGTCTTGTTGAAGGACTTCCACCAAAGTCTTCACAAATGATCACAATTGTGTCGCTTGCAACAAAGGAAAACAACACGAGCTTCTTACAAAGCCATCAATGCTATGAGCATCATTCTTGAACCTCTTGGTTGCTTCACATGGATCTGTTTGGTCCAACTCAAGTCGAAGCATTGATCATAAGTTCTTACGTTTGGTAATAGCGATGGCTATAGCGATTTTGTTGGGTTTTCTTTTCGGAACCAAAGATGAAACATCTCAAGTCTTGTTGAATTCATCACTCTTGTTGAAAATCGAGTTAAACAAAAGGTTAAGGGTATTCGGTGTGATAATGGGACGAGTTCAAAATGCTATTCTTATAGAACTACGTGGGTCAAAAGGCATAAAAGGGACTATAGTAATCCAAGAACCCCACAACAAAATGGGGTGGTGAAAGAAAGAATAGAACCTTAATAGAATTTGCTAGATCCATGCTTTGGACTCTAAGTTGCCCACCATGTTACGGGTGAAAATTGTTGGCCTTTGCACTGCTATGTGCTCAACAGGTGTCCATTACCGAACACAACTTAAAACCCATATGAACTTCTCTTTGGAAAGGTTCTGTCATTCACTACCTAAAACCTTTCGGTTGTCAAGTGACCATTACGAACACAAGTGATCCGTTGGGAAAATTTGATGAGAAGGCGATGATGGTTACATTGTGGGTTATTCGACTCATAGTAAGGCCTCTGAGGTGTACAATTTGCAAGCCAAGAAGATAGAGAGGCGTTGAACACGAGATTTTTGAAGATAAGCATAACATTCAAGGACGGGGTCATCGTGGTCTTTTGACCTTGACTATAGCGATTCCTTGGGTTACACTAGACACTTGGCTAATCGAATCACGGGTCCTCAAGACTCTCCAACTAACCATGCGGGTCCCTTTGATGATGACTACGAAAATGAGTTTGAAGATGATGAGCAACCCATACTTGTGCCTCCTTCTCTCCTAACAATGTTGCGGTACCACCTCAAGGATACTGGCGATTCAAGTGATGACGATGACTCTCATTATCTTGAGGACCTCGCTGGGCTTGGACTCAAGAATTTTTGCCAAGCTTGAAGCGGGCGAAAGAAGGGTAACTAATGAAGGTCGGTGAAACAACGTGTCTGCTGAAGATGACTCTGTCACACCTTCCATCCCCAAATCTGCTTGAAGGCTATCTTTGTTCCTCCTCAAGTATCTTGGACTTTGGTGAACCCTATACACGCTTTCCAAAACCTTGGATCTTGGAAATCATCAACCCAAAGTGGCATCTTCACCTCACCCTCTTATGATCTTTGAATTTGAACCAACCATCACTAATCTTGATTCATCCATTGAAGTCAACCCCTTTGCTACTCGGAGGATCAATATTGCTCATCCTCGATCCAACATCATAGGTGATCTTCGGCACTGTTAGAACTCGAAGGGCTATCACAAGTCCTCAATTTGGAATGATTGCCTTTTCTCTTATGTCTCTAACCAACAAAGAGACAATCACACGGACTTCAAACATTGTCATTTGCTTGTTTCTCTCTCAAGTGGAACCAACGGTGTATCTCAAGCTCTTAATGATTCGAGTTGGCTAGAAGCAATGCAAGAAGAGATGCAACAATTTCACAATCAGCAAGTTTGGATCTTGGTTCCACTACACGATGGCAAATATGCCATTGGGACAAAGTGGGTTACGAAGAATAGAGAGATTCTAGAGGTGTTGTGATTAAAAACAAAGCAAGGTTGGTAGCACAAGGCTTGAGCGGGAGGAAGGAATTGATTATGATGAAGTGTTTGCTCTGTTGCGAGTTGAAGCAATTCGCATTTTCTTGGCTTATGCTTCTTATATGGGCTTCATGGTGTATCAAATGGATGTCAAAGGTGCTTTTACGTATGGTGAGATTGAAGAAGAGGTTTATGTCTCTCAACCAAAGGTTTGAAGACCCGGATCACCCAAATCATGTTTACAAAGTTGTTAAAGCTCTCATGGATTACATCGGGCTCCAAGAGCTTGGTATGCTCGGCTTTCATCATTCCTTGAAGCATGGCTATAGGAGGAGCTATTGATAAAACTACATTCCTCGAGAAGAATTACTCCGACATCATTACGGTACAAGTGTATGTGGGCGACATTATCTTTGGTTCCACAAATGAAGCTTGGTGCGAGGAATTCGAGGAACTTATGAAGGTGAATTTCAAATGAGTGCTATGGGAGAACTTACTTTCTTTTGGGTCTTCAAGTTCGTGAAACAAGATGGCATCTTTATCATCAAGATAAATATGTGCGGGACATTACGAAGAAGTTTGGTATGGAAGGTGTTAGGGCGCCACCACACCTTATGAAGCTCAAAGACTAAAGCAAATAATGAACCGGATCTACTGTGAATGTGCATCATGCAGGTCCATGATTGGTTCATTGATGTATCGAC
Source organism: Chrysanthemum lavandulifolium (assembly GCA_022545495.1). NCBI lineage: Eukaryota > Viridiplantae > Streptophyta > Magnoliopsida > Asterales > Asteraceae > Chrysanthemum > Chrysanthemum lavandulifolium. The sequence goes on along the minus strand of CM040244.1, from coordinate 56,275,524 downwards.
CGCTTCAAGGCACGATATTACGTTTCTTTGTGAGTGTGTGTTCTCGACATCAAGTCACTCCACTTGCTTCCCATCTCAATGCCGTAAAGAAGATCTTTAAGTACCTCAAGGCCAACCTCTTTTAGGCCTTTGGTACCCAAAGAATCTCCTTTCAAGTTAGAAGCATTCGGTGGCGGTGATTATCTTTGGTGCAAATCGGATAGAAGATCCCTGTTGGAGGCTGCCAATTTCTAGGCAAAGGTTGATTTCTTGGCAATGCAAGAAACAAACCATTGTGGCCACCTCAACTCTTGAAGCGATGCGTTCTTTGCAAGCTGCGTGGACAAGTCCTTTGGATTGAGAACCAATTCTTTGGACTATGGGTACAACTTTATGAACACTACAATTCATATAGATAATCAAAGTACCATCTGCATAGTCAAAATCCGGTTTTCACGGTCGAGCGAAACACATTGAAATCGGGCACCACTTTATAAGAGATGCTTATGAAAACATTTAATAAAAGTGGCTAAAATCCATCTTGATAATAATGTGGCGGACCTATTAACAAAGGCTTTTGATGGACCAAGGTTTCAACACCTCGTGGTCAATATTGGTATGCTAAACCCTTGTTGCATAGTTTGAGGGGAGGCATAGGCCTCAGGGGAGGCATATGCCTCAGGGGAGGATTTGTGCAAACTCTGCAGATTTTTGTTTGTTTTATATTTACTCTGCAGATTTTTGTTTGTCTTTATATTTTAGTTTGTAATCTAACACTAACTTTTAATATTTCTCTAGTTTGTTTGTTTTTGTTGTTGTGTTTGTTTAGTGTTTGTTTTGCGGTTATGCATCTTGCATTTTGTCTATTCCTTATACGGATTGCAGTTTTCACATCCCATGATCAAGATCAATTTCATCAAAAGTGGCTCATTAGTACATGGTCGGATAATTTGAAAGAGTGTTGCTTGTTTCTTCGATAACAAATCTTGATGCATACAATTTGATTCTCTTGAAGATAATCTTGAAAGAAAAGAAATTGAAGTCAAATTGTTCATTCATTCATTCAAGAAGCAGTTTGACTCGACTTACATAAAGTCAACTTCTATTTTGCATCCTCAAGATCTGAGTGAACACTTAAGCTAAGCCTAATCTAATGTATATCTTTCATTTGAAATCTAATCGAATCTTTGGATATCGTTAAATCTTGGCTTTGCCTTTGTAAAGTCTTGCATAACCACCCATTCGGTCTAGCGGGTGGTTGGATATGCACGACCGAGCGACGAAGATGCTAAGGACCAAAATGGAGGGATGGATTGATGAAAGCGATTGGCGATGGCGATGACCACGTGGGATGACGAAGAGAACTATCGTGTCCTTTGTGCTTCATCTACTCATTTCAACCAAAATGCAATCGATCCACCCTCCTCAAGCCCTTCTTCTATCGATGTGTGTTCATGCACCAAAAGATGGCGCGATGAGACCAAGAACCACCTCCCTATCTTTGGGGAGTGGCGGATTCTGGCACGAGGTCTTTGTTGAGACCGAGGTCTTTGGAGGTTGGGAGTAAGTTCCCTCCTTATAGGAGTCATCGGAATCATCGTGATTCACTTGGATTCACTACTGTCATCTTACGAAGAAGGAAGAAAGGCGATTTATTTGGTCTTGGATAAGGTTGAGGAAAGTAAGAGAACCATGGGTTTGATTCACCACTTGATGATGATGAAGAGGATGAGGAAGCTGAGGAAGTGAGATCTATGACCTCAGGTTTGGTATTCATGGTGCAATTGGGTTAATTGAGGTTATTTGGCTTCTAGGGTTTGTGGTAAATATTTGGGGATCTTGGTGAAAAGATGAGTTACATTGGGATCATTTTATAGGCGGGTTCAAGGTTCAATGAGTTTAATGCAAGTGGGTGTACGATAATTCTAGAAACTTACGAAGATATTCTTATCTTTGATGCATTCTGCGATGCCATAACTTGATTGATCTTGTGTTACTGCCGAAGTGTTATTTTGGGTTGGGTCAAAGTTGTCATACGTCAGCAATGGTCAACCAAACGGTCCATTTTTCTTTGACTCTAATTTGGGCAAAAACACTTCATCCACCATCACTCGCTTCAGAACAAACAAATTCCCTCTCATTCCACTTTCACAAACGCTCACCATTTCAAGAATCTTAACTCTAAACACTCATATTCCTCATGGGTCTTGAATTTAAATATGATCACAACAAAGTTGCTTTTCTGGGTAATGGCAAAGGTTATGGTATGCAGACCAATGGTGGAATTCACGAAAAGGTCCAAGATACGTTATGCTCTAACTCATTCTCCAAATGAGATATATGAATCCTTGGTTACTCAATTTTGGGCAGCTAGCGAGAAAAGGAGTGAGGCAGAGATTAGGGTTGTGATTGATGAAGCAGTGCATTGTAACCGAGGACCTAATCGGAAGGAAGCTTCACTGGAAGATCTTGATGGAGCATTTACTCTGTCGGGAAGATGTGTTGAATGGGCTAAGGGCTATTGGCTATCGTGGTACTAGAGCGATATGTGGCTAAAGAAGGAACTACGCCCCAAATGGAGGTTCTGGTTCACTGCTGCTCAATGCATGAGCAACAAGGCGGAGGATGGGACGAGTTCTCAACAGGTGGGATATGGTATTGTGTGTCTTTCTCGAGGGTAACTTTCAATTTTTCTAAGTATATTTTCGAAAACATGGTTGAAAATATTCAAAGACAAAGGAAAATTTTAATGTACCCAAGGTTTTACAAATCATATTAGACACCTCTACCCAAGCACAAGCTTTTTATCCTATAAGTTCCTTGTTGCTAAATTGTTTGCAACCATGAAAACTCACTTTCAAGGGAACATCATCCCTTGTTAGCTGCTATGTTGCCCCAGGTAATGAGGCGCTAATGAGGAGAATGTGGCTCATAATCCTCTACTTCACTGTTGCTCTTGATGGTAATCCATTGGTCAACATTGATGAGGCCCATCTTCTCTTGTTGAAACAACTCATGTTGCTCGACCGACCCCTGTCATCCTCCTCCACCCACACTTGATACTCATGTTGAGTCGAGCTTAATAGACCACCCACACCATGTCTGTGAGGGATCCTCTTGATGAAGCTATTCCCGCATTGAGCATGACCGGGTTACTCTGAAAGGTCCAATGAGGCTCCCCACCACGAGCAATCTGCTGGTGGGTGAGGACCCATTACACTCTCATCTGTGTATGCTCTTGTCATGGTATCTTTGCGAGAGGTTAAGAATCGAAAAGGAGCTTGCGAGACCAAGTCTTCTCTTGGAGGCAAAATTGAAGAGCTGAGAATCAGTTAAGGTCTTAGAGCACAACCTACAAGGGTCTTCAAAAGGAAATTGGTGGTTTCGTCGATGAAGAGCAAAGTTCCTCCTTTGGGTCTCTAGAAATGTTGGTGAAGTTTCTCTCAATGACCCTTCATCTGTAGTGCCACTTTATCAAAGAAGGCGAAACACATTACGTACACGGAAGAAGAGATCGATCTTCACAAGGTTTCTTACGAAGCTTGAGAGGAAACTGTAGTTGATAAGGTGCATCTGGCGATATACAAATGGAGGATGCATCTCGGACCTTGGACGAGACTTCATCTGTTCAAGAACCATCGAACCCTTCACCTTGATGAGATCATCCACGATGTTCTTTGTCTTGACCACCTCGGTTGATAATCTACATCAACATGTTGATTTAAGTACTCGGAAGAAATTCTGTAGTTGATCTTCTTGAAGAAGAATGTGCTAAGCGACGATGACAAAGGAAAAATGTCATCGAAGATGAGCTTGGTCTAACCTAGTGACCGAGGAGGAAAGACTAGGTCAAGCTAGTAGATTGGCGAGTTTGAGAAGTCAAAGGAAGATCGACATTGGCTAAACAATTTGAAGCAGAAGAATTCTCATCTCTAACTCACGAGAGAAGAAAAGAACTAGATGAATTGAGGGTTCGGATACTGCTGCACAATGGGATGTTCTAACTCGGCATGTCATTTCAAGACCTTCTCTAGCTCAAAGTATCCTAGGTGGAGATTTTCTTAGTGACAACTATGTGGGCGAATGAGGACTCGGGGAAGACAAAGGAAGCAAGAAGCACTTGCACAAAGAGGCGATCCAAGCTCGGAAGGCCAAAACAAACCTCCACTAAAGATGAAATAAGAAGGGTGGTGAAAACCAATATTCACGGTCCAACTCGGCTAACAATGAAACAAGTCAAGGCTTTTCACGATCATGTCCTATATCATAAATATAACCAAATCATGGAGGAAAGATCATTATCTTTAGCAAAATCTCTCAACCTAAAGAGGACTTGAGAGAATGAGGCTGCTCGAAGCCAAAAGACTCAAGGCATTGATGCTACAACCAAAGAATCTTCTCGGTCATTCTGCTGAAGCAACCTCGAAGTTGCTTCTTCTCTCGCCAAGGTCAATCTGTGAACCATCTTCCATTCCTCTGAAGCACACAAGCATCGGCTCCCTCTCCACGGTGACACTGTTGTCACGATGAAGATTCGAAGTTAAGAAGGCGATCTCGCGAAACCAAAGCAGAAAAGGCTATAAGGATATCCCGGGATGAAAGCACTTGCTTCAACCATGTCTCCATCTCTTGATTCATGCCCCACTCTGAAGCACAAGATGAAAATGCTCCCCTCGGGAGATCTATCGCACTGGGAGGAGAAAGAAGTCTAAGGCCAAAATTTCTCCTTTGGATCTTGAAGCTAATGACTCATCTTTTATCATAGAAGGGTCTGCTGATTTTCTGATGGAAACTCGGAAGATGGGATAACTGGACATTGAAGGAAGATCGGATGAATGTTCTTCTTCGTAGGGACTCTACTTGATGGAATTCACCTTTACGAAGGAAATTCTACACTTGATAGATAAAGCGGACTTACTTTCTCTGTTTACTCAAGTTTCCACCCATTATTGCAACAAAGAACCTCAAGGCTCGGAATGTACACGCCGGAGATTTTCAAATCTTGTTAAACTCCGCATTCCCAACGACAAAGCATCTTCCATTTGGGTAAACTCACATCGGTGGAAGCTTACATCTTGGAGATTCTATCCTCTCCCTCGGGTGCATGTCCTTGAGACTAAGGGTGGAATCACGGTGTGCTGTTATGCGAAAGAAAGTATCCTCTGCCTAAAGACTTATGGAAAAGATGTTGAGTCGAAATTGGAAATTCCTCCGGATCTGTGGGAAATGAAAGACAATCTGCTTTAACTTTGGTCGGATTGATCAAAACTCAAGCTGCAACAATTGCAATAGGCCTCTTCTTCTTCAATCGGGACAATTGGTACTCCTGCACTACTTTGTTTTGTTCATTTTAATCGCTTTTCTTGTGTTATTTGCCTCTGTTTGTCAAATTTTATTAAGTAAGCGACTTTCACCAATCCACACAAACATCATTTTAAAAATAGTGATAGCGTTTATTTAATAAAAATTAGGTTTTATATTTTCCTTTTCAACTTATTATTAAGCTTTTTGGTTTTATAAATTGTTTTAGTTAAAAAAAAAAAAAAAAAAAAAAAAAAAAAACTACTTTTATGTAGAATTTTTGTCGATGGTCTTTAACTCACCGATGTACCTTTTGTATATCAAAGAGTTGGCTAGTCCAAAGTGCGACTTTGGTAAAGACACATCAAATCATTGATAAATTGTAATGGTTTGCTCAAAACCATAGGGTTATAACCACCCATATAGCTTCTTGAGAGTTGTATGGTCATCAATTCACCATGGTCTATTCTGTTTGGAATCCAAGAATTGGCTAGTCCACATGTATATGGCATGTGGTAAAGACAACGAATCCATATTTGGTTCTCAATTCACCAATCCTAAGAATTGACTAGTCACGAGCAAGCGGCTACGGTAAAGACAAGACAAATCCGTTTATATGGTTCTTTGTTTTGCCAATAAATCGAGATGGTTATCAATGTACCATGGTTTCGAACTCAAACATGTGGCTACTCCGGTAGTAATGGCTATTGGTAAAGAGACATCAAATCCATTATTTGCAATGATTCACCTCTCACAGGAGTTAACACACCTGGAAGTGATGAGCATAGTATGGAACTTATATGTATTGATGTACATAATGTCATCTGTTGCTGCAAAGATCTGATGATTCACAGTTCGATTCTTGATCCTCGGATCTTGTCTACTCATTGCTCAAACAACATTATGGTACAATCTTCCAGGAAAATATTACAATCCTCAACAACAGTATCGATCTATCAAGGAAACTGGAACTTAACCTAGTCAAATTCCGGTTTAGGGAGGATTGTTGGGAATTAAGGTAATCTCTGATTACTGCGAAGCACAAACTCGATTTGCGAAGCTTCGGTTGAAGAGATTAGAAGAAGAGCGATCTTTAGAAGTTATACTTGATTGAAGGGATAAAGCGAGACAGTGTGTTCTTCTTTGAAAGTGGGAACCACGTGGAGAGATAAGCTCGGTTTAGAGTAAAAGTCGGTGCCGTATGTATAGGTTGGCGCCGTGTATTATGTAGAGCTTACTCGGAATAAACACGATGATTAACAAAACAATATGATTAGTTGCATGCTTGTCTAGTTGCATGCTTAGTCTAGTGTAGTATTAGGGCGTAAAATGTCAGCGCTCATTAGGGTTTCTTGCCTATATAAGAAACCATATTAGCTTGTAATAGATAAGCTTTTCTTAAGTTTCTCAAGTCTTGTATTCTATTTGAAACATAGAGTTTCTATAATCAAAGATCCATAGAGGATCAAAAGTGTTCTTAGTTACTATAACTTGTATTTATTTTCCGCTACAATACCAAGTTGTAGAGATCTTCTATTAGTTTGCTTGTGATTACATAGGCAAAGCTAACGATCCCAGTGCTTAAGATCTATCAAGGTCTTTGTTTCTAACATTAATTTTCTTGAAAAGGTTAATTATCAAAAATACTAAAATTGAATTTTGTAATTCTTTTGAATGTATTAATGCAACATTTAACCATAAACGTGGTTTAGTCTTTTATAAGTAAATTGATCCATTTTGCTTTCAAACAAATGTTTGATCGAGAATAATTTACCGAAAAGACAAACAAAGTCTCTTTTATATGGGAGAAGAATGATACTCAATCATATTCCTTTTCATTAATGAGAAAGGTATAATAGGAACATTTGACTTGTCTAAATTCTAATGTAACTCATAGCAAAGAATTGCACATCTTATTTTCCATAAAGATTTCATTACCCTCGTTTGGTGAATGAATCCTTTTGTAACAAATATGACTTTTGGTTAACTGGAAAACATGTATATGAGTTACTAAATTAGAAGTTAGATTAAATACCGCGAAAATTGGTAAAAGGCAAACTAGCATAGTTTATGTAGTTGTTTTGCTTTAGCTTTTAAAGGTGCTACATACCAATATGGGAATGGTAGGCCTGTTAAGGAAGAAATTGCATACCCAATTTTTTGAGTTAATAACATTGATGGATAACCTATCATTCACAAAGTAAAATACACCTTTTAGTACCTAAGTATTTTTTACGTATGGTTCTTAAAAGTGTAGGAAAGTAAAAAGCAAGCATTTTGTTTTCACTGGTTATGAAACACTTACAATGTTGTCAAATTCAGTGGGGAGCATTGTGTTGCATTATTGAATAAGAAGTTGTTGAAATGATTTCTAGTTCAGTGGGAGCTACAAGACTTATTTGTTGTGTAGTAATCCAAATTATCTCTTGAATATCATGTAGATAATTACTTTCCAATTGTAGGCACTTATATTTTTGTAAGGGTAGTCATGTGCGTTTCCTTACTAATCAATATAGTCCTACATCTACTTGTTATATATATGACACAAATCATATTAATCAAATAAACAAATTTTTGTCGTGTTGTTTATCTGCTACATGATGTTGTTCTATGCACAAGTGGAGAGATCTTTATTGTGTGCAAGGTACAACATATATTAATATGATTTAATGGATTCTCTTGAGCATAAGGTAAAGAGTAACGTTCTAATAGGAATTATACATTTAAATACGTATGATTGCGCTACTAAGAACATGTGTCAAGATGATAACAAATACTACTTTATTTTAAATATTTATGTCACTAAATTTTAAGAAACACTTGTAGTTACAATTTACTTTACGTGAGAACGTGAACTAGATTGTAGCCCAAGGTAAAATATACACGTGTCGTAAGAACGAGCATGGATGATTTTGCAGTTTTTTGCGTTGAACATTTCATGGAATGACATAATTGAATGAAGTAATCTAATACTACTTTGATTTTAAGTACTTATGTATTCGTTGAATGACTTAAATATATGTAGTAAATATTAACTTGAAATTATTAATTGAAACCCGAGGTGATGTTCATAATTACTTTAATTATACAGGTTTATGATTTCTTTGTAAAGTCACAAACATGAAGTCTTTTAATACAAGATAAAGTAAGACGTTAACTTGCTATGTTTTAAGACATATGCATGAAGTCAATGAGTTGTGTAGAAAACTAGAAGGGGGGTTGAATAGTTTACCGATTAAAAACTTTGTTTTGAAACTTATTGAAAGATCAATTGATATTGATCTTAAGTATGTTAATGAAATATGCAAGCAATATGTAATAAGTAAATAAGGAAAGAAATGATCAAACCACAACAAGTTGTTTATAGTGGTTCGACCTACAAGGACTCTTTTTCCTTGCCCTACTCCACTCCCGAGTCTCACACTCGAGTTTAACTTCACTAGTCAACAAGCTCCTTTCACCGGCGGAGAAAACCTTTACACTTAAACACACTATTTCGACACTAAGCTAGATGTCGAGTTCTTTCCAAGGGTACAACTCTCCCACACACAATGTATTTTGAGGACTAAAATACTAACCACTCACACTCACAAGATTATGATGGTTTGATACAACAATGAAGTATGGATCAACACTAGATCATACAACACTAAACAAACAAGACTTCCAACTTCTCGTTGAAGCTTGAATATGACTTGATCTTCTTTGCTACAAAAGAGATCACTAATATGATATGAAACTGAATTAGAAAGGTTAGAGAAGATATGTATGAGAGTATGTTAGAAAGGGATGAGAAACTACTTGGCTTGGCATTGCTATTTATAGCCAAATTGGACGAGGCGTCCACGGACCGCGGACCCCTTAAAAGGGTTCCGCCGTGTACCAATTTGTACCGCTTGATCTGACAGTCAAGATATCAAATCTTGCCTAAAGTCAACTCTATCTAAGTGAGATTGTGCAAGATATGAAGAGTACAAATCTTCACAAAATATCTAATGGAATCTTCCATGATTTCCATGATGTAATACATGATGTCAAATGTTGTATTACTATTTATAGAAATATGCAAATGCTTAAGTAGTGTTTGGTTTTAAGAACCTAACACATTCTACAAACTCTTGTCATACATAATGATTAGAGTCATATCAAGATGTTACTAATCATAAATGTAAATGCTTGAGTGATGAATATATTGTTTGAGAAAGCTTGTTTTAATATCTAATAAACTTGACAAGCTTTAAGCTTTTATAAATTAAATTTACTTTTGTCGTTAACAAAACTTAGGCAAAGATCAAAAATATAAATAACGTTTAATGACGATATTTGTATTAACAATCTCCCCTTTTGTTGAGGACAAAATATAAATTTTATTTTATAAAAGAAACAAAGTTTGTACAAGAGTTATAAAATATTAGTTTTAGAACTTGAAAAGGAAATGATAATGCAAGTGTATGAAATTTGACTTTATATGAAAGTCAAAGAATTCACTAGTTGATGCATGTTGTTGACTTTTTAGGAAAGTCAAAGTATGCGGTTTGACTTTTTAAGAAAAGTCAAGTATTATCAATGAGGGTTCTGTTTGACTTTTAGAAAGTCAAATGTATGCGGTTGACTTTTGGAAAAGTCAACTATAAGTAATTTCAAAGTTCTATATTTTCTCCCTTTTGTCTCAACAAAAGAAGAGGCTATCTTGAATGTAATGAGCCGAGCTATTATCTCCCCTTGTTCAAAGCTCCCCTAAATTGGGTGCTTTAATGGGAAGATACATGGATTGTGAAAATAAAGCTACAAAAAAATTGTTAGTAATAATGATCATTCACAAGCATTTCCAAACACTATGTAATGACACCAACAATGTAATAAACAACATTCATTAGTTAAAATTTTTCATGAGTAAAGATCATGAAAAGAGAACACAATGATGTATTTCTAGTACAAGAAAATAAAAATTATCCTAAGAAAACAAATAAAAGAAAGACTATTCTAAAACCATCCTAAAGTGATGGTGGATGGGAAAGAGCGTTGAGACGCTCAAGAATGTGGTTGAGGATGAACCTCATTTCCTCGTGGAAGTCATGGACCATAATCCGGGTCCGTTCACAGTTTGACCCGTTGCTCACAAGTTGAGCAACCATGCCTTGGAGGGTAGAAAGTTTGGGGAGGTTGTGGTGGTGGAATGGTGGATGTGTTGGTGGTGTTAGGGATGTTTGGAGTGGTCATGATGGATGCAAGCAAAGCACTTTGCATTTGCATTGTCTCACTTAAGTGAGAATCCACCATGCCTTTGAATTGGTGGAGGTTGTGGAGTTCGGCTTGAATCTCTCTCTAGTGGGATTGTCATCCACATGCACTCGGAATGTCCTCAATATGAGGGGACATTGATGATGGAAGTGGATGATCCCGTATAAAGGACCATGAATGTCCTTGTGAATGGGGTGGAAAAGGAGAGGTCTTGGCCCTAATGGGCGTTTGGGTCAATGGATGACCGAGGTGACTCATGAGCGATTCGCTCAATTGTGCCAAAAGATGGCAATGGTGGTGGATGACTTGGCCTAGGAGGCAAGTCCTCCAGTCCTCTAGGAAAGGATTAGGTGATGTTGGTGGAGTTGAAAATAACTCCATGGGAGTGAGTGGGTGACCTTGGTGAAGGTGGTGAGGGTGTTTTGGATGTTTGGATGGGTGCCGGTGGAGGTGAAGTAGGTGTTTTTGTTGGTGGTGGAGTGGTGACCACAATGTGTGATGAAGTGGGTGTAGCTAAAGTAAGATGTGTATCATCTCTAATGGGAGATGAGATGGTGAGTGGTGAGGATTCGGATGATGAGCTAAGATGAACAAAACAACAAGGCCTTACGCTCATTCTAGCGGTTTTCTTGCAAGGTTTTGGTGACGATTTAGTCATTTTAACTTGGGTTTGATTTGCTAGATAGTAGTGAGAATGAAGAAGGTGTGAGGATGATCATGGTAAAGCCTTTCAATTTATAGAGGTAAGAAATTGTTGAGAAATGGTTTGATTTGATGTTGAACCATTGAAGAGATGAGGTTCCTAATGATTTGGAAGTGGGTTGAATGCTAGTCATATCACCCAAGTCAATCCATACAAAGAAGATGGAGTGAAGAAGAAAAGATATGCAATAAATGTGTTCTAGTGGTGGAATTTCCTAATATTCGATTACCACGGTTTGAAGGTACCAAAATTTGGTTCCTTCCTTTATGCCAAAGGGCTCCTTGGGTGGATTTTTCAAATTTTTGAATTTTGGTGGAAATGGATTTCTTATATCCCTTAGTGAATCATACTAGTTCTAATAACAGTATAAACTAGTTAAGATTGATTTATAAGTGATGGAAGATAATTTGGAATCACGAAAGAGTCGAAATTGAGAAAATTACCTAGAGGATCACGGCACCAAAATCATACACAGACGGAACCCTAAAAGGGTGTCGTCTGGTCCTTGTCACATGTATGGCGGTACCAAATTACATAAAGGACGGTACCAAAATAATGGTGCCGTCGATCCGTGGAGTCTTGAAATATGGACGAGTTCGTTTTAGGTGTCGGGAAATTTCCGAAACACGAAATTTTCTCAAAACTGTTATACTAAACATTTCTAGTTAGGAAAAGTAAATAACACATATGTAAACATAGTGGAGCATAGATTTTGAGCAAGGCTTATTGATTTTCACAATATAGTGAAAATGGGTAAAATTGATAGCATACTTGTGCTATCCCCTGCATGAGATTGTTAGCATACACCATTGTTTCAAGTTATATTATCATCCTACATAATAAAAGTAACTAAATAGTATCAAACATTAACGATAATGCATTGTTCCAAACACTTCTTAAAGTACCCTTATTTGTCCAACTTCTTGTAAATCTTGTTCATCATCCTACAAGGCACTTGAACATTCCTTAGTTTGTTTGAATTCTCACGATTCATTCTCAATCTCGGGAAGAGATGCGTAATACTCCTCGGAGCTATTTGATGATGATGATGAAGGAGTTGGAGGTTTAGCTCTCTTGCCTTTAGTCTTAGCAACTCGAGCATCACTCAAAGGTACAAAGATGTGAGGGATGAGTTCATAGTGAAGGTGCATCCCTTTTGGGGTTGGTGGAATTGGAGCAAAGTTTCTATAGAGACGGGTGAGAAGCATCCCGTATGGAAGAGCAACGGATCCTTGAGTTGAAATATCAATCATTCTCCTAGCTATGTAGCAGGCTAATTGAATGGTTGTCGGGTGGACAAGTTGTAGAGCATGTGGCAAAGACAAGCGTTTATGTGATCCCTATTCCCTATGGTGCTAATGACGTTGGCTCTAAGTAGTTCCTCCCATTTCTTGAATTCGGGCTTAAGTTCATTTAGCTCCATTCCATATGGATCTCGGTTTACCTCTTTTCCCTTTCGTGTAACTCGGGTTGTATCACCTTTTGGGTTAAAAAGGTGTTCACGGATGACATCCTTATCGGCTAAGCGGGTTATGTAGGAAGAGGCGGTCATTGATTGTATCAAGAGCCATGAGTGACCACTTATCCGTGTAGACACAAGTTCCTCGGTTGGGAATTCCTAACACTTGAGCAAAGTTGCTTAAGGTGATGGTGTAGTCATTTTGGTTGATTCTAAACCTAAGGCGAATTCATCATCGTCTTCATCACTAAAGCCGGTCACACTAGCATAGAATTTTAACACAAACCTAGGACAAATTGGTTCATCGATGTCAAGAAGACAATCGAATTGAATGGCGGCTAGTTCTTCACGAAGATTGGTATTTTCAAGGAAGGATGAGTGAATGGTTCTACCCTCATGGAAATACCTTGATTCTAGACTCTTAAATATTTCTACTTGTTCCTTGGTAAGTCCTTTGGTTTTGTGGTGTTTGGGAATGTAGTTAAGGGTGTCTTTGTGATCATAGAATCTTACGGCTACCATGGTTATTCCTAAGGACAAGAATTAATATGTTAAAAATTGAAAATAAATTTTAACGTTTTTGATTCTAGTGTGTGCCTATATGAAAACAATTTGGAGTTGCGGTTATCTCGACTCATTTTATGCACAAAATGGTTTTAGTGGGGTGTTTGGCAAATACCATGAGATAACCCAAATGCTCCTAATTCAATGTGGCTACATTTGAATATACCCGGAGTGCATATTAGTTATGCAATACCTTTAGTATTCAAGAGCATGCAAGTGATGAAAATTCTAACGTTTCTATTTGTATTAGCAATGAAAATGTTTTTCTACAAGTGAGAAGCTTTTCAAAACTTTTGACATGGGGTGTTTGGTTGTTTGAATAAGGCCTTATATTTATTATCTATCAATTAGTGGGAAACATGATTTGTTTATGCAATATGATAATGTAGTACCTAATTTGAATGACTAGTTATGCAATTTGCCAATTGAATTCATATTTGGTATAAAAGCATACATAAAACCCCATGTAATGATTTATGATAGTTTTGTGCATAAATAAGAATCCTAGACTCGAATTAAGAGATGAAATGTAGTTAGGATACTTACAATAATGTTATCTTGATGATTAGTGAGTGGGAAGATGACAATAATGAGCTTGGTTTAAGTTTTACGTTTTGGTAAAGTGGGTTGTGAGGAAGAGGATGTTATGTATAAAATTTGTTTTGTACATAGACACCACGGACGAGACGGCACCAAATAATTGGTTCCGTCCGTGTTGTCGTTTAGTGCCGTAGCTACGATGGCCGATATAAGGCAAAATTGTTTTGGTTTGACTATTCTAATGTTTTAGGCTATGTTTATCCTACATGTTTGGTTCCATTAACCCTAAACCAAGTCTAAGAAGATTAAAGGTTCTCGTTTAAGAGGTTTAGTAAAGATGTCGGCAATGTTGTCTTCGGAGGATACTTTCTCGATTGAAATGTTTCCTTTTGAACATTGTCGCGAAGAAAGTGATGATGATTTCAATGTGCTTTATACGAGCATGTTGAGCAGGATTCTTCTTGAGATCGATGGCTCCTTTGTTGTCGCAAAGTATCACAATGTCGTTGAGATGAATTCGTAGTCTCGACGAGCTTGCTTCATCCAAAGAGCTTGTTGACATGCTTTTCCGGTGAGGCGTATTCGACCGATAGTAGAGATGGCTAAAGCCGTTTGCTTCTTTGCAAACCATGAGGTGAGACAATGTCAACAAAAGTGCAAATACCACTTGTACTTTTCTATCGACATAATCACCGGCATGATCCGAGTCGGCATACACTATGGTTTCTATACCCGTTCCTTTGGGATACCATAATCCTAAACACGTTGTTCCCTTAATATATCTAAAATCCTTTTAATGCTTCTAAGTGTGATGCCTTTGGGTTTTCTTGAAAGCGAGCACATAGACAAACACTAAACATAATGTCGGGTCTACTAGCCGTAAGATAGAGTAGGCTACCAATCATTCCTCTATATTTAGTGTTATCTACGGATTCACCTTCTTAGTCCTTGGTGAGTTTAGTGTCCGAGGACATGGGTGTTTTAGTTGGTTTGGAATCTTCAAGACCAAATTTCTTAAGCATGTCTTTTATATATTTAGATTGGTTAAAGAAAATACCATCATCTAGTTGTTTGATTTGAAGTCCTAGAAAAAAGTTTAACTCACCCATCATACTCATTTCAAACTCGTCATGCATGATTTTAGAGAAATCATCACATAGCTCTTGACAAGTTGATCCGAATATAATGTCATCAACGTATATTTGAACAATAATAATTTGCGATTCCTTTTTCTTAGTAAAAAGAGTATTATCTACTAATCCCATAGTATATTTGTTATCAATAAGAAAAGTCTTAAGACGGTCGTACCAAGCTTTAGGTGCTTGTTTAAGGCCGTATAATGCTTTCTTGAGTTTGAAGACATGATGTGGTTTCTCAAAGTCGGTAAAACCGGGAGGTTGAGCAACATACACTTCTTCGTTAATAAACCCATTAAGGAAAGCACTTTTAACATCCATTTGAAATAATTTAAAATCATAAGCACATGCATGGCAAGTAATATTCTAATAGATTCAAGTCTAGCTACCGGTGCATAAGTTTCATCATAGTCAATTCCTTCTTGTTGATTATAACCTTGTGCAACAAGCCTAGCTTTGTTTCTAGATACTACACCATTTTCGTCCATTTTGTTTGAAAGACCCATTTTGTTCCAATTATAGTTTGATCTTTGGGTTTTGGAACTAGTTTCCAAACATCATTTCTAACGAATTGGTTTAATTCTTCTTGCATGGCAATTACCCATGATTCATCTTTTATTGCTTCATTTATGGTTTTTGGTTCAACGGTGGATACAAAACAAAAATGATTACTTTGATTTTGAGCTTGTGATCTTAAGGTTCTTTGATTAAGTTTTCCTATGACCTTTTCCAATGGATGACTTTTAGATTCTTTTATGTTGACAATTTCCTTATTTAATGGTTCATCTTCCTTGTTATTATTAATTTGACTTTCAATTATTTGACTTTCAACTAAGTCATCATCTACCAAAGGTGATGTCTTAGAGGAGGTGGACTTTAAGTCAAATGTTATGTTCAACGATTCTCGACCATCATTGATTCTTTATTTAGGACAATGTAAGCTTTACTAGTTTGAGAGTAACCAAGAAATACACCTTCATAAGACTTTGGGTCAAACTTGGTGAGATAATCCTTAGTATTAAGAATAAAACATTTACTGACCAAAGACTTTAAAATATCCTAATGTTGGCTTTTTACCTTTATAAAGTTCATATGGTGTTTTGTTTAGGAAAGGACGTATTAGGACTCTATTTAAAATATATGTAGAAGTGTCAGGCGTTACTCAAAACTTTTGAGGAATGTTTTGCTCATTAAGCATTGTTCTACTCATTTCTTGAATTGTTCTATTTTACGTTCTACTACTCCATTTGATTGAGGTGTTCGTGGAGCGGAAAAGTTATGTGTTATACCATTTGTATCACAAAAGTTTCCAAATTGAGTTTCGTTGTCAAATTCACGACCATGATCCGTTCGGATCGACACAATTTGACACCTAGAATATTTTGAATTTTCTTGCTAAGTATTTCAAATTTATCAAAAGCTTCATTTTGGTTTTCAAAATAATGTCCAAGTAAACCTTGAGTAATCATCTACTATGACCAAAGTGTATAAGTTGCCTCCATAGCTTCTTATAGCGGATGGTCCAAACAAGTCCATATGTAATAATTCTAGACACTTAGATGTGGACACCATATTTTTAGATTTGTGACTACTATGTGTTTGTTTACCAATTTTGCAAGCGTCGCAAAAGTGTTGGTCATATTTTAGTTTTGGTAAATTCCTAACCAACTCTTTTGAAGATAGGTTTTGTATAAGTCTCATATTAGCGTGACCTAGCGTCTATGCCAAAGAGATGAGCTATCGTCTAATGTTGTTAAGCAAAGTTTGTCATTATATGTTTTATCTATTTTCATGACGTATATGTTATTTTTCCTAACTCCTTTAGCTATGGTGATACCATCTTTTAGTATTTTACTACCATTTTCATCGAATAGTACTTTATACTTTTTATCACATAGTTGGCTAATACTAAGTAGATTAAATCCTAACCTATCCACATGAGCAACATTTTCAATAGTTAG